>MU228536.1:1617494-1630176 GCA_018584345.1 Thuja plicata | reverse complement strand
CATGACTGTCAATAGGCTTTATGCAAATCTTACTACCGTCCTTGAATCAGCCTCCTTCTTAGACTATCAATAGGCTTTAGGTAAGACCGGTGCTACTATCATGAGTCAACCTTCTGGTAATCTGTTAAGGTATACCTCAATTACAAAAGATTGTTATGTCCTACTCTATTAAGAGAGTTAATGCTTCAATGGTTAAACTGAAACAAAATGACCTATTTCTAATGCAACTGAATTGCAGATTTTCAGATCTATTTACTTACAATATCTTTTTGATCAATGTATCAATACAATTCCTTTGTACTTAACTCTTTCTTCTTTGTGATGCTATGCTTTTCTGTTCGTCGGTGTCTACAGAATTCCTTAGCTCTCCCTTAGCTTTATTGATTAGGACTATATGAAGTTAATCCTTCATCAGCTTCTCTTCAGCATCTTCTATCAATTCACTCCCCCATGTATCTGATTGATTATGGACCACCACTGAGAATGAATTATTCTTGTCTCTTAAATAGACATGATATTCCTTAATTCTTGGTTCTTGATTCTTGGCATGAAAAACAATCCAGCCATATTGATTTACGGCTTTAACTCCTGATTTATCTCATAGTTATCTTCTTGCCAACTGTGTAAATCATCTTTAAATCACTTACTTAACTATGGTCGAATAAAACAAATCAAACAACCAGTTAAGTCTATCTTTAGCTCTGGTAGCTAGATATTTTGTCATTTTCTGATCTCTCTGTTCTGTCGGTCAATTCTGCAGTTCATCTCCGGTGACAACTGCCAGTTCTGTCAATGTTGCTTTAGTTAGCTTCGGGATCTCGGTCCATCGGGCATCATTGGATCTTGCTCATCGGGAAACACTATTTTTGTCTCATTGGGCATCCTTTGATTCTGCTTTGTCAAGCAATACTATCTTCTACTCGTCGGGCATCACTATGACTTTATCTTTGTCTTTACCGATGGTGTGCACTCTGCCGGTGTATTCTGTCACTTAGTGAATACTTGACTTTTATGCATTGCTAAAAGCATAACCTCTATTCGATTGATTCTCTAAAGTCTTTGGCATTATGTGTATGACCATACAGATGATATCAATTTGACATCAATGACAATACAAACCACTAACTGATTTAATGTCTTGCATCATCTTTCAACTTAACATTATCAAACATTTAATCAGTTACATGTCATCACCAATTCCTCACCAAAACTAGCATCAACATCCAAGATTCCTATTTTTACTATCCCCAAACCAGCAGCAAAACACATGGTTACTATTCCTGCAACAAAGTATGACTTGGTGGACCAATTGCAATGAACCTCTACTAAAATTTCTATTTTTGAGCTGCTTAAAATATCCATAGTGCATAAGGAAATTATTGAACAAGCCCTACATGCCACAAATGTACCAAAGGACCTTGATATGGATAAATTCCAAGCAATGGTTAATCACATCTCAGCACCACATTACCTCTCCTTTTCTGAAGAGGATGATAAATCATTGACACATCTACATAATCAACCCCTTCATATTGAAGTCCTCATTCATAAATCCTATGTTAGATGTGTATTGATAGATGGAGGTGCATGATTGAATATTTTCACCCTTAATCTAATCAGGAAAATGGGTCTTTCAAAATAGACCATTGATTCTAGAAGCAAAATCACTATCAAAGATTAAGATGAGGAAGAAAGATCCTCTAAAGATCTTATTGTTCTACCCATTAGAGTCAGACCAATTGAAAGGAATGTCATATGCCAAGTTTTGGATTTGCCCTTGGCCTACAACATCCTATTGGGCAGACCATGGATCCACAAAATTCAAGCTGTGTCATCTACTTACCACCAGTATATCAAGTTCCCACATAATGGGGTGGAAGTGACAATTCCTGTCGATGCCAATTATACTTGCAACAATATCAAGGCAGGTAGTATGATTCCACATAACAAGGAAGCTATAGATGAAATTTCTCCTGAGACTACCAAAGACATGGTGATGAAGAGTTTTAGAAAAACCTTAAAACTTGAAGAAACAGATATGGGAGAATACAAGCTAGACATGACTCTGTCACTGACAAAATTACCAATAACACCAAGATCCTATGGAAGACCCTCCTCATCTTTCACACCTACTGCATCTAAAGAGCCATAAATCCACAAAGTAACTGGCATGGTTAAGGAATCCACATCTTCTTTAGATAACACAGAAGAACAGGTAGTCTTGCACTGGCTTTAAAAAGGAGAACCAAAGGAAGCTGAGGTCAAACATGTAGAAATATCCCCAGAATAATATGGTAAAGGATACGACATCCTCAAAAAAATGGGATACAAAGGAAAAGGACCTCTAAGTGACACAGGAAGAGGACTTATTGAGCATGTACACATGGAGTTCAAGAATACCAGAGACAAAATAGGACTAGGTTTTAATAATGAATCTGACAAACCTGCTTCAAAAGATAGTCTGATCTCTGACAAAGGGAGTGATGAAACAGAAGAGATAGAACTAGAAAAATGGTCCTATGAAAGATTATTACATACTAGCATGGAGAATCTTGACTATCAAGGAGAGCACTATGTACCAAGATTTGAGGTACCACAATATATTCACATACCTTTGTTAGCACAAGCTCCTATTCAAGAGGTAGGAGACGCAATGGAAGATGATCTAGAGGTACCATTGATAGAAACAGCTACTGAAGAAACATCCCAACAATAGGATTCACATCCTAAGTGGGGGAAGTTAGTCACAATCACACATGTCCTTGATTTACCACACTTTGATCCATAGGTGGCTAATTGAGTACATCAGATAACTATTGCAAAATTCTTGAACCGGTCCGACAATGAAGTAACTAACTCTCATGATTATGAGTGGGATAATCTATCTGTCACCATAGAGGACATTGAAATAGATGTGATTCACATGTTTGCAGCTCCATCAACACCCAGTGAGCATCCTAACACTACTCCTAACAATATTGATATTCCTGAAGTAGAGGAGGAGTTCCTTCCTCCAATCAATGATGGAGAGACTGGTGTTTTACTAATTCTAGTAGAACTTCAGAGGTGACAAGCAAGAAGCCTCCTTTTATGAAGAGATGATGATGAAAGTTCCACTGATGAGTCACTAGAGTTTGGTCCACATATAACTAACAACAACCCTTTTAATGGTGATCTAACTCTTATTGATCTAAACATCTAAATAACTTAACTTAATGGGACATGTCATGTTAGTTAATACTCTTGACACTAATGCAATGTTGTCCTTCCCAGAGTCTGACTCCTTGTCTTTGATAAACCCAGACCTAATTGATTGGACTAATACAAATTCTACTCCTATCCTTGACTTTCCCAATAACTACACCTTGGCTTGCTATCTAAATGTTTGTGAACCTTACCCTTCTTCCACCAATGCAAGGAGTGTGAACATGTCACGGGAGGATATCAAGTTTCATAGTCAAAAAATTGAAAACTAAAAAGAAAAAGAGAACTAACAGTGAAAACCACATTGTGGCAGTGTCAGATCCTAAAATAGTAAAAACAAATGATGCATCTGATGATGAAAACCTCGTAGAGGCACCAAAATATGAGATTCTTGATATCCTCCCTGAGCACTTTCAAGAAAGGTCTTCAGTTCTGATAGAACCAACATAGCCAGTTAACTTGGGCACAGCTGAAGATCCTTAAATAGTTCACCTAGCATAATCTTTTTAAGAAGAGGAGAAGGCATGGTTAACCAAATTCCTGAAAGAGAAAAGATCAACTTTGCATGGTCTTATATAGATATGCCTGGCTTGGATCCTGAATTGATAATGCACCATCTATCTATAGCTCCCGGGATCAAACCCGTGAAATAGAAACTAAGAAAAATGCATCCTCATGTTGCATTACTAGTAAAAGTGGAGCTATAGAAATTGCTGAAATCTAGATTCATCAGAGTCATTTCTTACATAGGATGGATCTAATGTAGTCCCAGTATCTAAATCAGATAAATCTATCCAGATCTATATAGACTTCAGAGACTTAAACAAGGCATGTCCTAAGGATGACTTCCCACTGCCTAATATTGATATGATCATAGACCTCACAATAGGCTATCAAATGTATTCATTAATGTATTCATTAAAATTGCCCCTGAAGATCAAGAGAAGACTGCATTTACATGTGCATGGGGAACCTTTTGCTGGAACATCATGCCATTTGGGTTAAATAATGTCAATTCTACATATCAAAGAGCAATGACTACTATATTCCATGATATGATGCATAAAAACATGGAAGATTACGTGGATGACACCTTAGCTAAATCCAAAGAAAAGAGCACTCATGTTCATGACTTAAGGAAGATATTGGATTGAATGGACCAATTTCAACTCAGGCTCAATCCAAAGAAGTGTGGCTTTGGGGTCCAATCAGGAAAGCTCTTAGGGTTTATTGTTTTCACGAAGGGAATTGAGGTAGATCCTGCAAAAGTAAAAGCTATACTAGAGATGACTCCTCCATGCAACATTAGCCAAATGAGGAAACTACAAGGGAGGATTCAATCAATCAGGAAGTTCATGTTACAAATCACAGATAGAGCACAACCCTTTACCAAATTACTACATAAAGGTGTCACCTTCAAATGGAATGAACATTGTGAAGCCAACTTCAGAGAATTAAAAGAGTACCTAGCTACTCCTATTCTTATGGCACCCATCCATGGAAAGCCATTACTCCTATATATTTCAGCTACAGCCACATCAAAAGGAGTATTGTTTGCACAAGAGGATGAAACAAAGAAAGAAAGACCAATCTACTACATCAGTAGAACACTAGTCTCCTATGAACTCAATTATAGCATTATTGAGAAAGCATGCTTAGCATTTGTCTTTCTATCACAAAAATTAAGACACTACATGCTATCACATATAGTAAGGCTCATTGAAAAGATAGATCCTTTGAAGTATCTCCTGAGCAAGATAGCATTAATAGGACATTTTGCAAAGTGGGTCCTGATTCTGAGTGAATTTGACATTGAATATGTGGACCGAAGGGCTATTAAAGGAAAAGTCCTCGCAGATCAAGTAGCTGATTCACCACTCCAAGATGATGAACCTTTAAGGATTTAATTCCCTAATGAGACCATCATGCATCTAACTAATTATCCATGGAAGATGTAATTTGATGGTTCTTTCATGCAACAAGGCTCTAGAGCAAGAGTTCTGTTCATAACTCCTCAAGGCTACAAGATACCAAAGTCCTACAAATTGATGTTTTTTTGTGCAAATAACATTTCTGAATATGAGGCATTGGTAAACGATCTTAAACTTGCCATGGAATGGAATATTGTAGAGTTTCATGTGTATGGTGACTCACAACTCATTATCAATCAAGTAAATAGAGATTATCAAACAAAAGATGAGAAGTTGACACCCTACAAACAACTAGTTGATGACTTAAAGAAGTACTTTGTCTTCATCACATTCCAACAGATACCCAAAACAGAGAACAAAGATGCAAATGCAATGGCTACCTTGGCATCCATGTTTCAACTGGAGGAACATCAATTCCACTATGACTTCTTGGTGGAAGAATTATCCTATCCTGCCTTTGATACCCCTGAATACCAAGTAACCTATGCTTTGAACACCTCAGACCAATCTCAATATGCCAATATCATTTCTTACCTAATTGACCAAACCATTCCCAATGATCTATAGAGAAATTAAAAAAGAGCCTTGATTAGGAAAGCATCGCTTTATGTCCTCATAACTAATAACTTATATCGACGAGGTCTCAATGGTACACTTCTTAGATGTTTAAAAATTGAAGAGTCAAATTACGTGTTAAAAGAAGTCCACAAAGGTGTATGTGGATCACATTCAAACAGATTTTCACTAGCAAAGAAACTGCTCAGAGTAGGCTATCACTAGCCTACCATGGAAAAAGATGCTATTCAATTTTCCAAAACATGTCATAAATGCCAAACACATGGAAATATCATCCATGCTCCTGCCAAAGAACTTCTACCTTTCATTACACATTGGCCATTTCAGCAATGGGCCTTTGACTTGGTTGGACAAATATATCCCAATTCTTCAAATGGACACAAGTTCATCATTATGGCCATTTAGTATTTCACAAAGTGGTTCGAGGCCATGCCGCTAATCAAAGCCACTAGCAAACAGGTGGCTATGTTCATTTTAAACTACATTATCTGTAGATATGGGATACCCTCTTCAATTGTAACAGACAATGGGGGCCAATTAAAAAACCAAGACATTGATGACCTTTGTGAACAGTTCCACATTACTCAACATTGCTCCTCAATCTATTACCCACAAGGTAATGTACAGGCGGAGGCATCTAATAAGAATATTCTCAAAATCCTACACCGAACTATGAGTAAGTCTGGCTGAGACTGGAATCTAAAACTAAATCCGTCATAATGGGCCTACAGAACAATCATCAGAACACCAACTGGAGCCATTCCATTTTCCCTAGTCTATGGCGCTGAAGCAGTACTACCTATTAAGGTTGAAATTCCATCTTTGCAAATATCTTTACAAGGTCTTGTTACTGATGAGCAATACCGCATCGATAGGGTGAATTCTTTAGACCTACTTGATGAGCGCAGGCAATAGGTATTCGATCATCTGAAGGTGTACCAAGAACACATGTCCAAGGGGTACAATAAAAAGTTTAAACCACACCAATTTCAAGTGGGGGATCTCGTCCTAAAGGAGAATCCTAAGAACCAACCTAACATAGAGCATAAAGGAAAGTTTGAACCTAATTGGTTAGGACCTTATGTTATCACTGCTACTTTTGGGACTGGAGCTTATCAACTAGCTACACCTAAAGGAGATGTCCTTCTAGATCCTATCAATACTCTACATTTGAAGTGATTCTACGCTTGATGTTCGGCTAGCAAAGCCTGTACAGTGAAATAGTTCTTAGAAAATACCAAAAAAATTAGAAAATTGATCCTGAAGAAATCTAAAAATAGTGGAAAAAGTCCTGAAGAAAGGCATCCTTAGTGAAAACCTGGCAAAAAAGCACCTTGATACTACAAAAAAATTCAAAAAAGCAAAAATAGCAAAAAAATTGAAAAAGAGGAAAAGTGCCTTGATGACAACCTAGTAAAACAAGCATCCTGGTAGTAAAAAGAATGAAAGGTCTTGTCGAGTGGTGAAAACCTGGCAATCAAGCATCGTGTTCTATGCCATATCTATCAATACATTATTGATACTATGCCTTCATGATTACACTTGTGCCAAGGGTTAACTTTTTTTCATTACAAAAATCTTATCCTTGCTTAAGATTTGTCTACATTTCTGTCTTGGGGAACAAGTCATTTCGCATAGGGGGCATCTTTGCTATCATGTTAGGTTATGTCTGCTAAGTAATCATAGGATGGTTTGTCTCATGGCACAATGATACTCGATGCTTTCACTAAACTATCTCTTTCAAAAAATAAGGATGGCACAAACATTACACTAACATGAACGGTGTTCCTAAGACCTACATTGGATTGCAAATAGGAAGAAATTTATACACAGACATGGAACACATATGTGCTTGAATTCCAACTTTTTGACTGATGAATCTATACTGGGCTTGAAAAATGAATCAATAGTATTTCTCAATACTACCTAAACAGAGTTTGATCTTGGTTTGATTATGACTCTTTTATGCACTGATGATGTTTTAACTAGGTGCATCTAAGCAATTATGAGTTTTATTTGATCGATTCACAATTTATAGTTGTTATGTCTTCCAAGTTACTCCATGATGTCCATGCAAAGACAAAGAGTCATAAGGATAGGGGGCATAATGTTTTCTTTCTTTTCTGCGTATGGTGATTGTTCCAAATGATCCTATAAATTTCACCTAATTTGGATGTTTATGGTAAGAGTTGCCACCATGAGTGGATAGCCGCATATATCTTGATCTTTGTTATGTGCAAAGTATGGTGAGGTTGAAATAATTCCTTGTCTATTTTCTAACTCGGAATATCACTAAGGTATACAAAGCATAATGTACCCAAGGATATGAATTTTCAAGGTCATTGCGGGTCCAATATCTTACCTTACATAGATTTTGATATAGTAAAAGGAAGGTGACTATTTTATTATCCTAGCTTCTATGCCTTGATGCCTAAGTCTATTTCCAACATTTAAAAAAAACATAGTATTCATACTTTCATAAGATCAGTGGGTATTAGTGATGGTTGTACTATCAGGTGGTATCCATTTTGACAAGCGCCCAATGATGATAAAAATTTTCCAAAAACTGCCAATTAGTGACAAGTCCTAAGAGTCTGCATATAGCTGCATTTAGAGATTGCATGATGCATTTTTTTAAAAGGAATGTGAGCTCAAAAATTATTTCTATTTTTTCTAAATCCAAGTTAATTACAAACAATTCCATATTACTAATATTTATATCGTTACACATCCATAGCATACATTTTGCATTCATCAAATGAGACAAAAGAAAAATACACAAAAAGCATTTATGCATTGCATTTTATTTCTACATCCTAAAGTGCATCCATACATTTTACTTGCATAAGAAAAACTCAAAAACATACATTTTCATATTCACATAGTATCATTTGAAACATATTTATATCAGTGATAAATCTAAAATGCATAAATGATGTCATCATCTAAATCTAACTCATCATAAAACCAAGATACAATCACATGTTCAAACAAATCTATCAAAAAAAATGGAACTCATGAAACATATCAGAATTAGAAATAGTTGCATCAGATATATATCTCAAAACATGGTACAGATCAAAAATCTGACAAGTCTACACAAAGAGTACCATAATGACAAGATGGATCAGATATACATGTATAAAGTATCATCGTACAAAAAGAATGATCTCAGTAGGATCCAGGTATACAATATGATCTCACAAAATAGTACAAAAAAGATGTGTTTCATGTCTGACTCCCCCCCCCCTCTCCCTAATCTGGAGGAGGTGGTACGAATGGAGGTGGAGGAGGCATCACTCCCTCAGACTGCTGGGCAACCCGTGAATAAGAAATTTCTCTCTGGCCCTCTGGAACTGCAGCATAGTATAAAGAAAAGTAATAGGCTGCTCTTTGTCCCTAGTGAGAGGCTATCCGAGCCTAGATATCTCTCTCTACTCTTAGCATATCACCCTTCCTATCCCACTCTACCCTAAGGTGCTCCAACTGTGCATCCATGTCTATCAATAAAGCCTCTAAAGTAGTGATGTGTGCTCTCATCTGCTCTCTTTCCCGCTCACACTGAGATAATGGGTTTCCATCTCTGTCAGAACCCCTGCTAGAATCCTGTCCTGAAGGTCTATCCACTGATCGATCTGGCTATATCTGTTGCTACTGCCTCTACTATCTTTGTTGCTCCCCTATAAGCAATGGACCTAGATCCATCCTAGGAGCAACAAATCTGAAGAAGGTACACCAACCCTCTCCACTACCACTGGCCACATCTACAGTGCCACCCATAGCTCCACCTCCCCTATCATCTCCATCATTATCCTCATCATCTGGAGGAGGATGCTTAGCATCTCGTCTCTCATCTCTACCTCCATCTCATCCTCCCCCAGCACCCCTATCTCTCTATGATCCTCCTCTCCCCCTAGCAATTCAATCATCTAGATCATAATCTATCAGATCCTCTATACAAGGAATGGCCTCCTCAGGCACTATGAATCATGGAAATGGATGTTGAAGCATCTCTGCAGCATACCCATTTGAACAACCTGCATCTAAAACATCATGACAAAGATCCCAATCCACTCCAACCATATCTCTAATCTCCTATTGGGAAGTCTCATATACCAAGTGGTCACCCCACAATGGTGCCTCATCACGAACTCTGGCATATACAGTCACGTCCTAGGTCCTGCCCTGTCATTGGCCAAACTGTCTCAAAACTTGGGTATGTACAAACCGCTCTACAATGTAACTGGTCCTTCTAATAAGGTACCTACTTTGAAAGAAAAATGGAACCTCTCTGGCATCTGAGGTTGACTCCTCACAATCCAAGTACAGCCTCCATACTACATCTATCATATCATCAAAAGCATCTGCCATTACTCTACCTTGCCTAGATGGGGCTGCTGAATCAAACCTGCATACATATATACATACAGCTGCTTAGGTGCACATTGCCTATCTATAATGGGTCATGTCATTGGGATGTGCTCCCAGGCCCAAATCTAAAGAATCAAAATACCCACAGTCATGCTTCGGGTATAGTGGTAAACAATCTCATGGAGCTCTCGGTACATATGGGTCAGAATACAACTGCCCCATGCAAATCTTTGTCTAGAGATGACCATCTGGTCCAACATATCTACCCATACTACAATGAATCCATGTTGTCCTCTGTTTGGCATCAGGATGCCACCAATCAAGCCTGCTAAATATACAAATAATCGATCATAGTGATCGCACATATAATCCCAAGAAAGATATCTCTGATCAATAGTGTCATCCTAGAAATACTGACGAGCTACACCAATCGCCATGGAAAAAGTCGACTCAAAGTGCACCTCGCGGCCAATAACTTGAACTCATAGTATGTGCCATACGTCCTCATGAGTGATTTTCATCTCCCTGGTTAGGAGATGGAAGGTGTTGTGCTCTGAGTGCCATCTCTCAGCAAGAGCAATCAACAACCCCTGATTTACCCCTATATCAGGTAAACCAATCAATGATCGTAATCCTACACGGACTACTACCTCCTGCTCATCATCTGACAGTAGTCCAGCCAAAGCAAGCACACATCCTGGATATGTACCTCAAAATGTGACTACCTCAAAATTGACCTATTTTTGGCAATTAAAAGATAAATCAGTGTTCTTTCTATGACAAAAATGCAAAATCATGATCAGCTAAGTGATTCAGGATCTGCAACAGATAAGCAGCTCACAATGGCTAAGTTTCTAAGTCCAAAAATGAGATGTGATCCTGGAAAACCAAGGTACGATCTCTTTTCCCAGATGTGATCTTAGAAACACAAGATGCAATGGAGAATACTGAGGGTGATCCCAAAAATCTCAGATGTGACCCCAAAAATAGGGAACGATCCTGAAAGGATAGGGTATGACATAAACAGGACATCATATCCTAAACTAAGCTAAAATAGGGTAACAAGTTGTGATCTAGGAAATACTAGATGCGATACCAAAATCCAGGAAAACCAGATACGATCTAAGAAATGTTAGATGCGATGCGGGTTTAGCAGGGTGCGATCTGGAATCCCAGATGCGACCCAGAATTCAAAAGGCTCTAAAAGCTACAAAAATGCATAAAATTTAAAATTGTAAAATTCATAAGGTAGTTTTGCGAGTACTTACCGGAGGTGCATAATCAGTCAGGCGCTCATGACGATGACTAAGTTCAAAATGATGTTTCCTAACTGGGACCACTATCTTCTCTATAGAGCTCTCAAATTTACTAATGGTAAAAGTGAAAATGAATAGTAAAATGGTGATTTTTGAGATATATATTGGTCTTTTGAGCTATTTAGGGGTTCTAAAACTCCTCCCAAGAAATTGAAACTACATTTTGTTCTCTTTTTTATCAATTGGGAACCAAATTGAAGGTGTCTAAGGTATTTTATGCAGTACAGTAAAATTTTTACGACAGCTCCTGAAAATGCAAAATTGCTCCATCTGTTCCAAAAATCTGTCAAATTGCACATTTCATCACAAATATTTGTCTAACATCATTTTATCAGTCTCACCACTCACATTTTCACGTAATTAACTTTGTTCTTGTGTGTTTACTCTTAAAAACACCATCTTTCTTCACTTCTTCTACTCCGTTATTACTTGACCTACCCATTCCATGCAAGTGATAGTTCTTTCAACAGAGGGATCTTATTTATTTTCCTTCGATCTCATTCCTGAGGGGGCATGATCACACTATCATTAATCAAATTTTTTCTTGAGACAGCATTAAAAACAACTTCATTATCAAACAACTACCGGCATGACATTTTCCTTGACTAAGTCAGAACTGTTGGATAGAAAGCTTTGGTTATCATAAGCTGGATATCTTGTGTTTCCTCATTTTAAAATATTTTTATTAAGATCTAGCAGCGTCATACTAACTTTTGGATGACAACCAAGTTCAAAATCAGTATTATCAATCTTTGGATGACAACCAAGTTCAGAATTGGTATCTTTAAAATCTTTTATTGACCTTTGACGACAACCAAGTTCAAACTCAGTTCTATCAGTTTAGTTCAATCAAGTGCGAGATTGATCTCATCAGACATTTCATTCGATCATGAGCGAAATTCTCAAAATTTCTGAAGTCAACATCTAAAACTTTCTTTGAATCAATGCGCTACTCGCACATATATTCATAGAGGGGCAAATATAACCACTTGGATTTGGTCTACTCTGACCATAGACCATATTTTCCCTAAGTGTAATCATACCCCTAATTATGTCCCGACAACTCTTCAATCGGCTGGCATAATTCATTCGAATCAGATTTAATCTCCTAAGTGATCTAATCACTAACTTTTATTAATCACCTAAGCTAATCAAAGCAAATCAATTTAATCCAAATCATTTCAAATCAAACATGGCTAAGGTAATTAATTTAAAAGGAATTAAATAAATCCCTATTATATCAAATCACTTGCAAAAAGCCTATCTTCTAGCCTAAATTAATCT
>MU228536.1:1602529-1617079 GCA_018584345.1 Thuja plicata | reverse complement strand
CCTTATTAATGGGTTTTACAACTCCATTAATGACCCTTTCCCCCCCCCCTCTCTCTTCATTTTCTTCTATAAATAGGAGGAGTTTTTGAGCTCAAATAAGCCTAAATTTTAGATTAAAAATGTATTGTTATGTTGTTAGGATTTATATAGATTCATGTTTCATTTTATTTTCCATGATTATGCATTGTTATAATCTTGATTTCTAGAACTAGAATGCATGTTATTTAGATATCTTTCTTATTTTTAATAGATTCTTTCGTGCTACGTTTTATATGTCACTGGAAAAAGGAATAATCTAAGGGTTATTATGTTGTTTTTGACACTCCTAGTTAGAAAGCAATAGATCGATTTTAGTGGATTTCCATGCTTTACTAATCCTATTTTCACTAACATAATGATCTATTGAAGTGTTGTGTCCCAGGTAACAGGTGCACTATTTCACACACAAAGTAGTCAGTGACAATTAAGGAGGTGCATCAAGAAGACTTAATTAATATTAAATGATTTAATTGTGCACATGTGGAATAAATAAATAAAATTAATATTTTCTTTATTTGAGAAAAATATTCTTTTTTGAGGATGGGAAATAATTAAACAAATTAAATAATTTATTTAATTAAAAGAGGAATTGTTAGTAAATTGAATAGTTTGGAAAAATTATTTAATCATGATAAATGAGGACTTGGGAAATATCATTTAATTAAATAACAAAGATCATTTAATTAATTTTTTAGAAGATTAACCAATTAAATAATAATAAATTATTTAATTAATGTTGGAGGAATAATTAGTAAATTTAAAAATTAAAATTATTTAATTATAAGAAATAGCGAGAAATATTGAATTTGAGATTGGAATAAGAAAAATGACACAAATTAATTGAATGAAAAGATTATTTAATTAATTAAGATAAATTATTAGTAAGATTTCGTTCATAGGCGATGGGATGCTTTTAGGTGTCTACATTTTGTCCCTCTTTGAGACACTGTGTTTTAAGCATTGTTTCAAAGAATAAAACATAAGAATTTGCCCCAGTATGCCCAACTAGAACGAGGTGACAACAGAGTAATATGATGTCCCCTCGAGAGATTGGTTGTGCATCAAAGGCATGAATGATCTTTCAAAAGAAGAAGATGATGAAAGAGAAGGGTAGTTAGTAAGAAGTGAAGAATGTTAGTAGGTGATGATGGTTATTTGATGGACATTGGACATAAATATGGTTTATGGATAAGATGAAGCAAATAGATAGGAGAATGATGATAAGAAACATTTATGGTTTTAGAAAGGACCCATCATGTATAAGACTAGCGATAGCGTCTGGTTTCAAGGAAGACACACATTGTATAAGATAAGTGATAGCATCTGGTTTCAAGAAAGAGACATCGTGTATAAGACAAGAAATGATTGATTGAGTGAGTGACTAATTTGATGAATTGATTGACTAATTGAAATTGATTGAAATGACTATATGGACTAATAGAAGACATTTTAGCAACATGACTAGGTTAAGAAATAACCAAATAGACTGAATTGGATGAACTGAAATTAAAGTCCTAAGTTGTTATATACCATTTCCTTTTGATCTTATGTGCTTGGTGCAATTATTTTTATCATTGGTCCACTTTAATTTAGAAAATGAGCATGTTAACATCAACATATTGAAGATCAAGATGTGATGTTTTATTTTGCATTTGATAGACACTTATAATAGACAAGTAATGTTCCTATCCATCTAAGGACATGTGCATTTGGGGTTGAACTATGTGCAATAGTCACAAGAATTTTTATCCATTATAATGTTTATATATGTGATACTTTTCTCATATATGAATGAGATAACATAGACACCCAAAACACCTATCCCTAGACTTCATGAAAAACATCCCATGAAAAACAAACAAAGAAAAATAAAGTCTTGAACCATCCCAACTTATATAATCACTTGTGGATATCCTAGAGAAGCATAGGAACATGACTTAAAATAAATACAAATAAGATAAGACTTGCTTGAATAATGAGTCAACATCCATACTGAATCTGTCTTTGTTGTGTATTTGTTTAACAATAGCATTGATGATGATGATGTATGGTTCTAGGAATCATGTACCTTGTATAAGACTGAACTATCTGGTTTCAAGCATATCCATCCTCTGTATAAGACATAATGATAAGACACATCAGGTATAATACAAGCAGTGAGTGAGTGAGTGAGTGAGTGAGTGAGTGAGTGAGTGAGTGAGTGAGTGACTAATTTGATGAATTGATTGATTTATTGCAATTGATTGAAATGAATAATGGACTAACAGAAGACATGTTAGCAACATTACTACGTTAAGAAATAACCAGATAGATTGAATAGAAGGATGAATTGATATTGAATTCCTAAAATGATATAGACCTTTTCCTTTTCATCTTATGTGCTTGGTGTAATTATTTTTATCATTGAGAAACTTTAATTTAGAAAATGAGTATTGTTCACATCAAGATATTGAAGAGCAAGATGTGATTTTTTTCTTTGCATTTGACAGACACTTATAATATACAAGGAATGTTCTTATCCATCTAAGGACATGTGTATTAGGGGTTGAGGTATATGCAATAGTCACATGAATTTTTATCCACAATAATATTTCTACATGTGATACTTTTCTCATATGTGAACACACCAACACAAACACCCAAAACACCTATCCCTAAACTTCTTGAAAAACATCCCAGAAACAAAAGACAAAGAAAAATAAAGTCATGAACCATCCTCACTTCTCTAATCACTTGTGGATATCCCAGATAATCATAGTAACATGACTTAAGATAAATAAAAATAATATAAGACTCACTCGAACAATGATTCAACAACCATACTAATTTTTTCTTTGCTATGTATTTGTTTGAAAATGGCATTGATGATGATGATGGTGTATGGTTCTAGGAATGAGGTACCTCATATAAGACTGATTTTTCTAGTTTCAAGAATATCCATCCTCTATATAAGACATAATTTTAATGCCACAAAATGAATGATAATGATAGATCGATTGATAATACAAAGTGATCTATAATGATTGAGGACTAGTTGACAAGTTTGTCAATTGATGCTGATTTTTTAAGTCAATGTTTAGAGTTGTGCTATGTTTGGTGTATGTTCAATGTCTACCATTGCAAAAAGATTGGTTTATTATGAATGACAAAGAGAATATTTTTTTGGGTTTTGGATTTTTTCTAATTTTTAGGGATTTTATGATTTTTTTTTAGGACATTTAATGATTTTTATGATTTTTGGGGGACTTTTGTTAGGTAGTTATTTTATTTTTTTGGACTTTTGTAAGGAAAGTTTTTCATTTTTTTTGGAATTTTTTTCAAGATATTTTAACATTATTGATTGAGGTAAAATACATATGTCAATATTTATTCTCAAAAGGGGTGTATTGGTTTTCCCCAATGTCTAGCAAGGCATAAAACATTATGAATGGATGAATAAACTGGTGGGATAGAAATGGATAGGTGAAAAGACATGGATAACTTTTATGGAATCAAAGTTGATTTGGTTACAATGAATTTCTCATAATAAGATAACATGGTTATCCAATCTAAGGGACTAGAAATGGAAATGTAGGTAATGGTATGACACGTTGAATGGCATGTAGTCCAAAGGAATGGAGATGTCAAGAGGTTTTTGAAAACATGTTCTACATTTTATGTCCTTAGTTCCAATCAAGATCAAGGTATGGATTTGGATAGATTGGAGATAGGATAAGAAAAATGTAGTGCCTCTCCCATTTGCATTTAATAAAACTCTCAAAATACAACTCATCACTTGCACATGGAAAGTCAATCCATGGACCAAGGAGAGTTCACTCACATGGATCAACTAAGATTCAATCATCACCTCTCCTCACAAATTGATCTCAACCCTCCATTTCTCATTTTCTTCCATAAAAGGATTGAATTTTGAGCTCAATAGGTCCTAATTTTTATAATTCTAATTGCACTCTTATGATTTTCATTTGGTTTCATGAATTCATGGCTAATTAGAAAACTCTTTAATTTGTTCTTTAATGAATCATTTTTAGCATGCATTGCATGATAGATAGTTTGAATTTCACTTGAATCTTCCATTCTAGGATTGAACATGTCGTTGATCTAATGCATAATCTAAGGGAAAATTTATAGCTTAGATTATACTCTTTCTCGATAGGAAGCAATATGTTGGTTTCCTTTGGTTCTTTATGTTTTTCAATTGAATTTGATGCTTCTAACTAGTGATATAATGACATATTGAAGTTTTGTGTTGCAGCTTGCAGGTAAAATAATCACACACACATTTATGGTGCCCACCGTGGGGCTGAGCCCTAGATTTTTATCCATTTTTTGAGCTAATTAACTAACCTTTTGATTCTTTTTTTTTCTGCAGACTCACATTTAGCATTTGGGATCACATCAAGTAAATTGGGATCGCATCCTATATATCCTGAATCACATCCCATAAAGGCTCACATTTGGTAAAAATAGGACTGTCTTTAAGGTCAAGGCTCATCTTTGTTGGGATTAATGGGAAGTAGTACTGAGAGGGGAGGGGTGAATTAGTACCTCTAAAACTTTTACCTCTTTTCACCTTTCATCATTAGTAATCATTATTTAATGTATTACCGACCATTTCTGATGTTCTTCTTATGCAAGTAGTGTTAATTCATAATCTTTAATAGTTTGCAACATTCATAGAAACATTCATGAAAGTAATAAACACATAACACAAGATATGATATTGCAGAAAACTCATGTTAGGAAGTAAAAACTGCGATGGGGATGGCACCCACAAAACTTCACTATCTGCAAAATGGAAGGGAGCTGGTAAAGGCTTACAATTGATCACTTTTGATGATCTACCCTATTAGGAGTAATAAAGTGGAGACCTGTTAATATCTACTATGTTAAGAGCTTTTAGCAACACTAATGAAGTGTGCACTCGGTTAAGAGATTTACAATAGGACTGTTAAGTCCACCTTTCTTGAAAGGATTTCTTAAGTGTACTACACTTGTTAGAATGAGTACAATATGTTTGACCTGACAATATGCAATCTATAATTTCTGATCATAGATCCATTAAATCTCTCATAATAAGAATATCACCTATAGTGATTGATGAATACCTTTTCTCTGCTCGTCGGTAGTCTGTGTTCTTGTTCTTGAAATTGAATTGATCCTTTTATGTCCTTCTGCATGAACTCTCTTGTCTGATCCTTAGATGCTCTTAGTGGCTACAATAATCATCAAAAAACATGTTCACAATAGATTGAGAATCTATTTATACAAGTATTTGACCTATTCTAGAATCACGCATTACAAAGTTAACTCTAGATCAGAGGTATACAACTTGACCTTGATCTTTAGTTTGCATGTTTTAAAATAGTTAAATTGATTAAAACACTAACAATTAAATTTATTTCTCTGCACATAATGGATTTAAAACAAAAACTAGAAGCTAAATATAAAACTTCAGTGTTTTATTTGACGTGGAAAGTCAAATCCACTTTTTGCGAGATGTAACTAACTGTCGGTTCTTGGTCGTCGGGATGAACTAAAAGTCTATCGGTGTTCCTTTGTTGAATTGATCATTGGGTTCCCTTCATCTGTCAAGTTCCTCTCTTTTCTATTCCTTTGGGTTACACTATTATTACTCATCAGGTTCCTTTATCCTTTTTGTCATTGGGTAAGACTAAATAGTGTTTCTCAGGATGCTTTGTACTTGGTAGTATCAGGTAACCTTGGCGTCGAGTAGTGTTGTGCCTTGTCTTTCTGTGTAGTGTAAACTAATGGTGTAGATCATGTTTTTCCTTGTATATACTAATGGAAAAATATAATGCCTTCATTCTTTAGGATCTTTTCTCACATTTTCTAATTCATGGGTCACATTTGGGACATTAGATCACATTTAGTAACTTTCAGGGTCGCATCTGGTTGGATTAGTTGCATAATTGATTGATTTATTTACTAATTAGGTAATGTTGTGTGTTTTTGGTGAATGTGATATGTGAATAATACTAAAGTGTTTAGTATGTACACCATGTCTATATCCTTGTCATTTTATGACTCCCCCTAACTGTATGCATCGATATAGTATAATTATATATGTACATGTATACTTTCCTTTGTACTATACATTTATTATTCTTTGCTCTTTCAAATATTTGATTGTACATCATTTCCTCCTTTCATTTACTATGATTATTCATATCACTTCCCCCTTTATACTGACTGAACTATATTTACATATCACTTCCCCCTTATTTTGATACTCATGAAAAAAATGTACAACTTATAAGATGACAAAAATTTGTAACTTACAATGTGTTAAGAATGTGTGAGTGGGTGTTCTTGATGTCTTTCACCAATTTCTCCCATTTTTATTTCAGGAGTTCTAGTGTCATGTGCTCTATCTCTAGTCGTGCATGCATATCATAAATGTTGTCTAGGACAGACATTTATGGGGTGGCAATTAGTTCTTTTTCCTCTGTCATATGTTTCTGTAGTAGTGTGAGTTTCGGTAAGAGTTGTGCTTGAAGCTCATTTACCTCATCTCTAAACTTGGTCTCTACAATCTGAATGTCCTATCTCAATTTTTTGAGCATGCTTGAGTTGTTCATTGTACAATTTTTTTTCCTCTTCACTATTCGTGAGACTTTGTGCACTTGTTTGAAGATCAGCATCTATTTGTGCTATCTTGTCCATATACTCCTGGGTGATTTGATTAAGCGTGCATAACTTCTATATTAAGGTTATAGCTTCTGAGATTATTGGATCTATTGTGCTAACCAATTTAGAAAGCTTCACCTTTTTCAGTGCCACTTCATGGCTTATCTTTTCTTCTAGCTTGAACTCAAATTTCTATTCAAGTCTTTCTTCCATGACCTTCTCAGCATCTATGTTCTGAGATGTGATTGTATTTTTGAGAATCACCAATTCATCAAGCATTGGGGTTGTTTGATCAATATCTACATCAGGTACAATCTATTGAAGTATTCCTCATGCTACTTCAAGTACATTTGCCTCTCTTGTGGCTTTTCTCAACTTTTCTTGCATTTCTTTCCTCTCACAAAGTCTGGCATACTTTTTCAATTCAGTTGGATCCAATGTCCTTGGATCACAAACTAGAATCTCAATGATTTCATCCAGAGTGACTAGATTCTTATGCTTGCTCTTGTTCTTCTTTGAGACTTGTAGGGACACAGATGTATGAACTACCATTTCTAGTTCATTTGTCCTCTCTTAAGTACTTGGTGAAGTCTTTGTTGAAGATGCTTCTTGTATTTTCTGCTTGGTGTGCACCTATCATTTTTGTGAAGACGTCTCTCCATCAACCTTGGGTGACTCTACAGATTTTTCTTCTATTTTCTTCTCCATCTCATATTTCTTTTCTTCTTCACTCTTCTCTTTGTGTGTCCTCTTGTACCTTTTGTGCTTCCTCTTTACTTTGATCAGTAGACTTATCTTTCTAATTATCAGTTGCAACTTGTTCTGTAGTTGTGTCCTTTGTGTCATCTGTGGTGTCTTTTGCTTCTGTATCACCCTTGTCCTCGGGTGTTCTTGTATCTTCTATATTAGACCCTTTATTACCTTCTACTATATTGATGGCCTTCATCAATACTGGCATATTGCTTTGTGTGCTAGCTTGTGTTGTATCTAGATTGGTGTCCTGCTCGTCGGTTTGGTATTTTTGAGTAGTGACATCCTCATATTTTTGAATTTGGTCTGTAGGGTCTGGTTTTGTTATGTCCATGACTGAAGTGTCCTGCCATGTCTCATCAGCAACATCCATATCTTTATGCCATGTTTTCTTCAACTCTTGTGTCTTTTCCTGATACTTAAGAGATATAACTATAACATCATCTTCTTTCTGAGGATCCTTATCAAAGTCATAATGAGTGATGTCTTGAATGTCAAGATCATCCATGAATTTGTCTAATTCAATGGGCTCATTATCACTTTGAGTATTGTCTAGAAAAAATTTCTTAGGACTTAACTTATCTTTCTCCTCCTCTCTATGAGGTGTTTCAGTGAGAAGTAACTAATTCTCATGACTTGTTGACTCTACAGGAAGATATAAGAGTTGTCTCCATTTGGTCTCTGTCATGGTATCCAGATCTATAAACTTATTTTCTAGCACTTTGTAAGCTCTAATTTTAGCTACAAATTTTCTAGAGTGCTTCTTCATTATCTCCTTGATCACTTCCATCTTTGATTCGGGAGGCATAAGTGTGACAAGTACCCTCTCCCTTGCTTCTCTTTCAGTTTGTAGAGCATATGACCACTGTTGAGATAATCTGTTACCTAGATCTTTGGGTATTTGATTGAAAAATTCAGCTGGTACATATTTGAATTTCACCATTGACCTGATGATTGCCTCTTGTATCTTATTTTGGTCCTTTGGTTTTAGTGTATCCCATTGTTTGATTTTCTTATCATACATAGTGCCAGATGCAGCAATGGATTCAACAACCTCATCAATTGTTTTATTTCTGAAATTCTTCTTCACTACATCAGGCTCATCCTCTTTAGAATCCTCAATGTCAGCTTTAGTCCTGACCATTCTTTTTCTTCTCTTTGTAGGTTTTTGTTTCTCTGTTTGTTTCTTTGTTTGCTTTGCTGGCTGCTTCCTCTTATAGGTCCTTACTTGACCTTTCTTAAGAGGTGTGGTATCGGTCTTAGCTATTTGACTTCTTGTTCTCTTTTTATTTGTAGGAGGTGGAGGTGTATCAGATTCAGTTGCCTCAGAATCTAATTTTTTCTCATCTTGCCCTTCATCGATGGTGCCCTATTCATTGATGGTGCCCTATTCATCAGTTTCCTCAGTTTGTTCTTGTTCCTCCTCATTAACCGATAGAATATTTTTAATATCCTTGACCATCTTATTCTTCTTATTGACAGTATTTTTTATTTCTAGGCCTCTTTTTATCTTTGACCTGGCCTCTTCATAGGTTCCAAACCTTGGTTGTTTGCTGTCAATTGGCTCATTGATCAATGCATCAATAGCATTGGTTGCTTGATCTATGTTGATTTCATAATCAAGAGGGGCTAACCAAGTTGTTCTTGGTACAAATAGTTTTATGTGGGTGAATTTTGTATCCACCATAAAACATATCTCATCCCTATGTTTTTCAATCAGTTTCTCAGGGATCCTTGTTCTTTCCATCATATTTTCCTTGAATTCAAGGAAGTATGCAGTCATAACTCAATCAAAATTATCTCCTAGTGACTTAATGAGTTCACTAATTTGTAGTGTGACTGGTTTTGTAGTGTCCCATTTCACTTTTCCTATTGAAGGAAATTATTCTTGAAAGTAGAAAAATATACACATGATAAGTGAGCCGAACTTACATGTGTTATTCTTTGCATACCTTAATATGTTCATGTTCTCATCAAGTTGTTTCAACAGGATCTCACATAGATCCATCTGTATGCCCTTGGTCACTTTCTTGTAAGTTATACTTACTGATGTTGATGATATGTTGTTCAGCCTACTTTCCTGAAAGATCTTGTGCCCAACTACACATGCATTGGATCTCAGTTCTTCATCGGTGATGGTGTTCACTTTCAAACCTTTGCTATACCATTCAAATTTTGTGAGATTTTTGAGTTTTGATCTGGAAGGATGCTTGTGAGCCTTAGGCTTGTTAGTTATTGGATAACTAGTGACAGCATGAAGGACATCCTTAGTGATTTTCTTGGGTTGATCCAACCACAACTTTTGATCATGCATTCTGATAAGTACCAACCTAATCCAGTCAGTTTTGAAATCCCTCAAGAAATATAGGGCATTGGTTGTTCCCTTTACTTGCAGATTCTTATGTTCATCTTTTAGGTTTCCTTTTGCATCACAAAGCTTCTTGTAAGATTCATCCATCTCTAGATCACCTATTTCAGTGATCTTACAGTGAATGTAGGACCTTACGTCCTCTATTAGCAAAACCCTAGGTGGAATCTTAGAAAATGCATCGGTTTCATCGGGTTGCGATGCGATTTTCAGGTATATCTTGTATTTGGGATCTACACAAGTGTTGTTCTTAATTAACTTAACCACATTATTCTTATTATTCTTGATCTTAGCGGTTCTTGAGGTGGTTTCCATCATTTTTCAAGTTTTAGGGCTTTCTTGAAAATAACAATAGAGTACTTTCGGTGCCCTCGGTACTTACTTTGATCTATGATACTAGTGAATAATCTATTTGGTGTGTGCTTGGATCAAGTTGAGGTCACTCTATTTAATGCTCTTTAATCACTCTATTTTCACTCTTCTTTTTCTCTTCAAATCGCGAGTGCAAAATGAAGTGCTCTCGTCAAGTATTTATAGACTTTTGCCCTAAGTCTATCATAAATTCTCAACGACTCATCGGGTCATGAAGACAGAGTTCATCGAGAAGAATTTCAAAATCATCATCAATGTTGTTAGAATGCTTGGGATGGCTATTAAGAATTTTTCTTTTACCGACGGATATCGGTATTGTGTCATGACAACTTTATGACTTTTTCTTCCTTATTGATGGGTGTCAGGTTACATTAGCACCTTAGCCATTTTATGTGTTGACCAAAAATTCTCAGTAAGTGTAGACATCTCATCCTTTATGTTCATCGATGATTTTTGGTATGTGTTTACCGATGGGATTGTTTTCTTAGAGTTGTAACAAGTAACATAATATGCATATTTATTTATGCATATTTTGACTATCTATCAATTGTCTAATGGAACTGATGCAAAATATGACTTGGTGTAGTGGAGTTCCATACTTACTTATTCATCTTAAGTGGGGGTGGTGATGTCACTAGATCCATTGGATGGGGTGTCATCATTTGCATTGCTTGGTCCAGCGTCATCATTGCTTGAAGATTTTCTCCACATTTTGTCTCTAGCCCTCCGGATATCTTCAATGGTGTTTCCATTGGGATATGTTCTTGTCTCTGTCATTTGGTCTTTATAGTCTTTCTTGAGATGACCAACTTTGTGATAGTGTAAGCATGTCATTCTAGGGTTTGTCCAACCTCTAGACCTTTTGGTCCATGCTCTCGTACAGTTTGCAACAATGTGACCATATCTACCACATGTTGTACAATTTTTCCATGTATTGTAGTCCCATACATATTGATTACCAATTATCTTTGGTTGATAGGGAGTTTCTTGACCTTTAGGCTTCCATTCTTGCCTTTTCTTTTTCTAGCATTCATTAGTTGTATACCCATTCATCTTGCATGTAGGACAAGATTTGTTCATGTAGGTTTGCTTCTTTGGTTGTTCCATCTTAGACTTACATTCATATGCTTTATGTCCTTTCTTGTTACATTTATAATAGAATCCTATGAATGAAGATGTAGTTTTAGGAACACCTTTCATTTTTCCTCTACACACATTTAATGTGTGCCCTTTCTTTCCACAGTGTTTGCATGTCAACTTTCTTGGTCTTGGATTTTCATAGACATTCTTTGGATTGGCTTTATTTCATGATTCTCCATTCTTGGTAAAGCCTAGACCATTGTTTTTTTTGACTCTTTGTTGTCCTTCAAGAAAATCATCCATTCTTTTATTGCTTTCTTCAGCCTTTCTGATAACTTCATTATGTTGTTGCTGAATTCTAACCTCATGCTTTAGTTTTTCATTTTCTTCTCTTAGTTCACCGATAGCCTCTATTCTTTCAATGAGTTCTATATTCATTATGTTTTCTTCTTGACTCATAAGAATAATCTAATTTGTAATCTCATGGTGATTCTCAGCATGTCTTTGAATTTCTAACTTCGTTTCTTATAGCTTCTTTGTAATCTTCCTTCTATCATCAATAGCTAGTGTTCTTTTTGTTTCAGCTTGTCTAGCAGAACTCATCACATCAATCATTCTTACCATCTGGGTCTCTTGACTGATTTGTAGCATCTTTATTTGCTTTGTCAGATGTTGGTTGATCTCCTTTAGATTTGTGATGTTCTCTTGTGATGTATTTGATGCATTAATTGTATTTGATCCTGAAGATTCAAATAAATCTAGAATATCTTCTTCTTGAAAATATTTTTCATTGCTCCAAGTTTCCATACCTTTTCTCTCAACCAACAACTCTCTCATCTTGATTCTTGCTTCTTTATACTATTCATAGAACATCTGAATTTCAAGCTTTTTATTCTCAATATTCTTATCAAGTTTGTACTTCTCCATTGTATGATCTTTTCTCTTAAGCCTTTAAGCTTTCCAATAAGAGACTTAGCTCTAATACCAAGTGTTGGTATTAATGGAAAGTGGTACTAAGAGGGGAGGGGTGAATCAGTACCTCTAAAACTTTTACCTATTTTCACCTTTCATCATTAGTAATCATTCTTTAATGTATTACCGACCATTTCTGATGTTCTGCTTACGCAAGTAGTGTTAATTCATAATCTTTAATAGTTTTCAACATTCATAGAAACAATCATGAAAGTAATAAACACAGGACACAAGATATGATATCGTAGAAAAATTTTGTTAGGAAGTAAAAACTCCGGTGGGGGTGGCACCCACAAAACTTCACTATTTGCAGAATGGAAGGGAGCCGGTGAAGGCTTACAATTATTCACCTCTAATGATCTACCCTTTTAGGAGTATTAAAGTGGAAACGTGTTAAGATCAACTCTGTTAAGATCTTTTAGCAACACTCATGAAGTGTGCACTCGGTTAAGAGATTTACAATAGGACTGTTAAGTCCACCTTTCTTGAAAGGATTTCTTAAGTGTACTACACTTGTTAGAATGAGTACAATATGTTTGACCTGACTATATGCAATCAATAATTATTGATCACAATTCCATAAAAGGTCTCATAATAAGAATATCACCTATAGTGATTGATGAATACTTTTTCTCTACTTGTCGGTAGCCTGTGTTCTTGTTCATGAAACTGATTTGATCCTTTTCTATCCTTATGCATGAACTCTCTTTTCTAATCCTTAGATGCTCTTAGTGGCTACAATTGTTAGGAATAAGGTGTCTCAACCTTGGATAATTCCTATTCTTATTATTTGTTTTTTAAAATGTATTTCTTGCAAATAATGTTGATGTGTCGGCATCTTGAATTGTGTGTAAGGAGATCATGGCTAAAACGGTTATGACAGATTCCTATGACACGTAAGAGCTATGTCAGGAAGATTCAATGATAGGTCAGGAAGATCTTTGGGAGTATCCCTAAAAGTGAAGCGCATGATATAAGCATTTTTTAGGGTTGTGAAGAGGGGTGATGCGAGTGTATTGTTGGAACATTTTATGCTTCCGTGATTTGTCTTCAAGGGTTTTGAAATCTTTTGAAAGAACTTGCATTGCAAGTGTATTGTAAGCTGTAATAGTTTTGATCAATACATTGTGCAGGTTTTGGAGTGCTGGGGTTTTTTACCGAAAGGTTTTCCCCAGGGTATATCATTGTGTCATTCTCTATTTTTTGTATGCATGGTATGTGGTTGAAATATCTTTGTTAAAGTAGTTAACGAATCTGAAATTGTAAGGATTTAAAAGAATTTGCACAATACTTTCCCATAGAGATTAGCAAATGAAGCTGTTTCTGCACCTGAGTTTCCTTACAAGTGGTATCAGAGCTTGATCAAATTTTGATCCTAGTTGTTGGGTAGGGTTTTTTGAGCTGACCTCAAGTTTGAGAGGGATTTTTTTGCAAAGCATTCTGAATCTTATTTGCAGATTGAGATGGAAAGTTCATCATATGGAAGAATGGAGGTGGAGAAATTTAATGGCACTAATTTCGAGTTGTGGAAAGTCAAGATGGAAGACATGTTGGAAGATCATGACCTATGGGAAGTGAATTCAAGCACTGTAGTACCAGCAACTATAGCTCAAGCAGATTGGGATATCAAAGACCGTAAAGCTAAGGGTCTCATAAGACTCTGTTTAACCGATGCAGTTCTTCTGAATGTTCTAGATGAAAAAACCGCAAATAGTTTGTGGGAAAGACTTGCGACCGTGTATCAGGCCAAATCTCTAGTGAACAAGTTGTTCCTGAGGAATAATTTGTACTCTCTGCGAATGGAGGAAGGTGGATCCTTAACGGATCATTTAAATGCATTTAATCTGTTGGCTGCACAGTTAGCGTCAGCTGGTATCAAGTTAGAGGAGGAGGATCGTTGCTACACACTTTTGTGTTCTTTACCGGATTCATGGGACCATCTTGTGATGGCTCTCAGAAGCACGCTAGTCACCTTCAAAATGGATGATGTGGTGTCTTTGCTGCTATCAAAGGAGATGCGGAGAAAGGCTTCTATTTTGGAAAAAGAAGCCCTTGTTGTTCGTGGGAGATCCACTGAAAGAGGGAAGAAAAATGACAATAAGTCTGAAAATAAGGGTAGACCCAAATCCCATGGGAAGTCAAAGACTTCCAATAAGTCCAAGGAAAAATTTTGGAACTGTGATAAATCTGCGCACTTTCGTAAAGACTGCAAGGAGCCGAAGAAGAAGAAGAAAGGTTCAGATTCAGCTTCAGAAAGATCTCAAGAAGATGGTGATGCATTCATCGCAGCTTTGGCAGCCCATGCATCTGATGATGTG
>MU228536.1:1574707-1602429 GCA_018584345.1 Thuja plicata | reverse complement strand
GGTGAAGACATGTGGCAACTGATAAATTTGAGTACTGTACACTCTTCCCCTATTTTCTCAGAGAATGGTAAAACCCTACTACGGTTATCTTTGGGAGTAGCCCTAAAAGTGAAGCGCATGATATAAGAAATTTTTAGGGTTGTGATGCGAGTGTATTGTTGGAACATTTTATGCTACCATGATTTGTCTTCAAGGGTTTTGAAATATTCTGAAAGAACTTGCATTGCAAGTGTATTATAAGCTGTAATAGTTTTGATCAATACATTGTGCAGGTTTTGGAGTGCTGGGGTTTTTTACCGAAAGGTTTTCCCCAGGGTATATCATTGTGTCATTCTCTATTTTTTGTATGCATGGTATGTGGTTGCAATATCTTTGTTAAAGTAGTTAACGAATCTGAAATTGTAAGGATTTAAAAGAATTTGCACAATACTTTCCCATAGAGATTAGCGTAGGAAGCTGTTTCCGCACCTGAGTTTCCTTACAACAATCATCATTGAACAACATGTTCACAATAGATTGAGCATCTATTTATACAAGTATTTGACCCATTCTATAATTACGCACTACAAAGTTAACTCTAGATCCAAGGTATACAAATTGACCTTGATCTTTAGTTTGCATGTTTTAAAATAGTTAAACTGATTAAAAAAATAAAAATTACATTTCTTTCTCCACACATAATGGATTTAAAAAAAAAAAAAGAAGCTAAATATACAACTTCAATTTTTTATCTAACTTGGAAAGTCAGATCCACTTTTTGCGGGATGTAACTGACTGTCGGTTCTTGGTTGTCGAGTTGAACTGAAAGTCTGTTGATGTTCCTTTGTTGAACTGATCACTGGGTTCCCTTCATCTATCAGGTTCCTCTCTTTGTTTTTCCTTTGGGTTTCACTATTGTTACTCGTCGGGTTCCTTTATCCTTTTTGTCATCGGGTAACACTGAATAGTGTTTTTCAGGATGCTTTATTCTTGGCAGTATCGGGTAACCTTGGCATCGGGTAGTGTTGTGCCCTGTCTATTGATGTAGTGTAAATTGATGGTGTAGATCATGTTTTTCCTTGTATATACTAATGGAAAAATATAATGCCTTCAGTCTTTAGGATTTTTTCTCACATTTTCTAATTCATGGGTCACATTTGGGAAATAATATCACATTTAGTAACTTTCAGGGTCGCATCTAGTTGGATTAGTTTCATATTTGATTGATTTATTTACTAATAAGGTAACATTGTGTGTTTTTGGTGAATGTGATCATTTAACAGCCTAAAAAGTTCTTACAAGACATTGTGAAAGACCTCCTTGGCCAAAGAAATAGAGCAAAAACAAATCAAATTA
The DNA here is from genome assembly GCA_018584345.1 of Thuja plicata. Taxonomy (NCBI): domain Eukaryota; kingdom Viridiplantae; phylum Streptophyta; class Pinopsida; order Cupressales; family Cupressaceae; genus Thuja; species Thuja plicata. Next base: position 1,601,094 of record MU228536.1, on the reverse strand, counting down.
CTAACATGTGGTTTTATAGGTTTCCTTTGAAAAATTGACTAAAGTTATCTTTCAATTTGCGACTTAATGAAATTTCTCTTTGATTTTTTATTTGAGTAGAGAATTATGTTCTTTTCATTTTTGGAAAATCAGAACCTCAAACCTCAAATTAAGTTTTGAAAATAAATTTGGGAAAGTGAGCAAATCAATTGCTCAAATTTATTGGTTAATTTCTTTTCTAGGAACCTAATTGTCAAATTTAAATTTAGTTCTTAATCCAACTGGAGGATTATGCTCTTTTCCTAAGTGGAAAATCATAAACTCAAAAGGGGGATTAAGTGATTTCATTTCATAATTTGAGAGAAAGAACTTTGTCTTGCTTGTTTGATAGGAGAAAATGACATGGATAAGAGAGTATTCTCTTCTTCTTCGTGAAGAATCAAAACTCTAGACTCCTAAGTCACCAATCCTCTTTATTGCTTTAAACTTTAGAGGGCCTGCAGGTTGAGGGAAAAATCTCTCAGGAATGACCCAAGTGAAGACAGGTGAACACCAACCCTTCCATCTCAATATAATCAAAATGCTTCCTTGAGGTTAAAATCTTGGAAGAGGTAATTGGTTTTGTCCTTGGAAATTCAACTATCATTTCTTGGACATGCTTGGATGTGTGTAGAGAGGAGCCACTTGAATCTTTCTTGTGAGATTACACTTATCTAGGTACTCATAGGACTATATGCCTTAATTTTGCCTTGTGAAATTCTATGGGGGATGGTTATGAACGGATGCCTGAATTAGACACTTTATGGTAGTGACCACCTAATTCACCCTCAAAAGGTGATAATATTTATGTAAGGAGGATAGTAACCTCTCCAAAATACTCATCATTTTGTGCCCTCACTTGTGTTCGGAGTCAGACAATATGACATCATGACTGGATCCATTGCGTGCTTGGTGATGGTCATATTTTGATTAGTATTTGAGTGTGTACCTAAGCCTATGAGAAAATATTGTCATGCTACACCATTAATATGTGAATAGGTGTGTTTGGTTCTTAATAAACATGCTTGATGTGTCAAAATTGCAATAAAAAAGATAAATCCCCTCAAACAAATCAATTTTTTGATAGTCACGGACATTTTGCACTATATCAGACACTCTGGAATTCGACAGACAGACCCTAGAATCAAACAAATTTTCACAAATTTCCAAAAAATGTGGAAAAACTTAAAATTCCATTAGAAGGTCACACTAGGGATCCTAGATCGCATCTGGTAAAAATAGAGTTGCATCTTGTGATCAAAGTCTCTTTTGGTAAATCCTGGATCGCATCTAGTGAATAAGATCACATTTAAGAAGAACAAGATCGCATCCAGGAAATCTAAGATCGCATCCTGTCAGTCACATCTAGGATAGAGGGCACTTTCACATGTGTTAGAATCAAAAACTTTGCAGTTTTAGATACCCTTTTTTCTTGTCAGTCAGAATCTATTTTTCTTGTTGGTCCACCTAGTGTTGTTTCTCAGTTGAATTAAAAGTTTACCTTGCATGTTCTTTAGGGTTATCACAATTGATCCCAAATTGTGTTGTCACTTTACTAAACAAATATTCTTGATTCCCAACTCACTATCAAGGAATTGTAACCCTCTAACCCTGGAATCAATAACTTTGAAACACCAAACTCATATTCACCACAACTTGGACAAACACATTTGGACAGTTCAAAAATCCTTTTGGCACTATTGGAACACTATTGACGAGATTGATATTCTTATTTCATGGTTAACGCAAGAAGAAAAAAATATCTTGTTGATGATTCAGAAAGACCTCTAAGGTTTCTCAAATTTCAAGAAGGAGAGACATCTTGAACAAACACTCTCTTTGATCAAGACTCACCTGACATACATGTACCTAATAGAGAATGGAGTGTCACCTTTGATGAATATGATCAAGATGATAACCAAGATGAAAGGGAAATTCAAGAAGGGAGAAATCATGAACGTCCTTTGTTTGACTTAGATAGTGGTAAAGAAATATCAGAAGAAGAATACAATAAATTCAAACAAAGTAGGAAGCTTCAAAAAACCTTGGAGAAAATCATTGAAAAAGAAAAAGAAAAATATTTTCTCCACCTAGCTTGTCTTGTGGTTAAACTTCCTAAATATTATGATGTCAAAAAATTGAAAGCTGAAGAGATACAAACACCCATATCAATCCTCTCAAAACAACTATATAAAATGCAAATGAAGCTCACGGCGCTTAAGAAAGAGAAGAGTAAACCAGCAATGAAATGCTGATTGGAACACATATGTCTATTCCCATTCAATAAGAACTTAAAAATGGCGCCTTTTCTACCAAACACGGCAAGACCAAAGTATGAAAAATACATGGAAGAAATAGATCCTCACAATCATGTAAGAGAATTTAGCGCATTGAGTATCAAATTTATGCACAAATCAATGTACTTGAAGAGACTATTATCGGCAAGTTTAGGAGGACAATCCATGGAATGCTTTTCCAAACTAACACCTAGTATACAAACATTTGAGGATTTAATTCAAATATTTTTCCAAAGCTACTCCTATAACATACAACACAATGTTACCATGATGGATATTTTTAATACCAAACAATGAACAGGTGAATCCTTCACACATTTCTTGCAATGATGGAGGAAAATATTTGCAAGGTACTCATGACAAATACATGAATTGGAAAATATGGAGATATTCATAAATAAATTAGTACCTAAAATGAATTTTCCTACAAATTCAATATTCTCCTAGTCTCGACATAATGATTAAGAATGTTATTTGTGTTGAAGAGGTTATGGTCAAAAAAGGAGAAATCACGCTTTCTAATGACGATAAATCCTCTAACAACTATAACAAAAAACCTAAATGGTGGAACAAGAACAACAATGTTGTTAATTATGGAGTGGTGAAAGTTTCAAATACGAACATTAAATCAGTTGTGTTTAATCTTACAAATAACCTACAATCAAGAAAAGAAGCTAAGGAAATAACAATAATACCACGAGCAAACAATGAAACCAACAAGAATAAGTTGTGGGTGTCTAGACCACAGTGGACATTTACTCTACTCAAAGAACCTCTTGAGATGGTTTTGAAAACTCTCTTGGATAATAAAATCATTACTTTATTAGAGTCAAAACCCTAGGAACCACAATTAAAACCAAGATGGTGGAACAATAATGCCTATTGTGAGTTCTATAAAAACAAAGGACACAAGACCAATTATTGTGTCAAACTCAAGAATGTTATACAAGATCTCATTGATGGAGGCAAAATAAAAGTGGAAGGGTACACATCTAATGAAGAACACATAGCCTATAATAAACCATTTCCCAACTATGAAAAAGGAAGCCTCTAAAGTAAAAGGAAATGAAGTCAACTACACCTATTCTCATAATAATAATGTGACCAATATGTTGGACGTAAAAAATGAATCAATCAATGTTATCACTATCAAAGGTGTTAAGGAAAAGTATGCACACTCATCACACTCAAATGCGGTAACACAAAGCCAAGCACAAATAATGATCAAAGGGTTAATTCCTCATCCAAATAGGAAACATCATCCAAACCACTTGTTGTCACAATTCCAAAACCAGCGACGTCAAGACAAACGGTTCCCATACCATCTACTAACTATAACTTGGTGGAACAATTGCAAAGAACCTTGGCTCAAATATCTATATTTGAGTTGCTAAAAAATCTTCAGTGCATAGAGAAGTTCTTGAATAAGCCCTAAATTCATCTAATGTTCTAAAGGACATAAATGCAGACAAATTACAGGCAATGGTTAATCACATATCAACTCCACATTACCTCTCTTTTTCAAAAGAGGATGATAAATCTTTGACTCATCCCCATAATCAGCCTCTACATGTTAAAGTTTTGATCCACAAACACCATGTAAAATGTGTATTGATAGATGGAGGCACAGGTTTGAATATATGCACTCTCAATCTGGTCAAAGCATTGGGTCTTTCAGAACACACAATTGATTCAAGGAGTAAGATAACCATCAAGGCCTCTAATGAGGAGGAAAGGTCATCCAAAGGACTAGTTGTTTTACTAATAAGAATAGGACCAATAGAATGAGTTTTGATTTTTCAAGTTCTTGATCTACTATTTACCTATAACATATTACTAGGGAGACCTTGGATACATTAAATACAAGTGGTGCCATCTACATACCAACAATGTATCAAATTCCCACAAAATGGAGTGGAAGTAACAATTCATGTAGATTCAAGCTACACTTGTAATAATGTCAAGGCAGATAGTATGGTTCCTCACAAAAAGGAAGTTCCAATAGAGTTCCCAATAGAACCTCCAAAGACATGGTGATGACAAGATTTGGAAAAATGTTAAAACTTAAATAAACTAGCATGGGGGAATACAAATTGGATACAACGCCATCATTGGCTGACATTCCTGTATCTCCAAGATCATATGGGAGACCCTCCCCATAATTTTCACCTTCTACCTAAAAATAAAAAGTTATTCATGTGCCCACTGGTATGGTTAGAGCCACAACTTCTCACAAGGAAAAAAATAAGATAAAGCAGTCTTGGCTTGGCTCTATAAAGGGGAAAAAGGAGAAAATGAAGTAGAACATGTTGAGATATCTCCCAAAAAATATGGTAAGGGTTATGACCTTATCAAAAAAATGGGATAAAAAGGGAAAGGAACTCTAGGAGATAAAGGCAAAGGACTCATTGATCCAATCCATATGGAATTCAAGGACACTAAGGACAAGATAGCAGAAATTGGATTTGGAAAGAGTTGGGCAAAGTGGTCAAATGGATCGACCATGATCTAAAAATATTTAGGAAGGTACATTTTCATGTTTTTAGTGTAGGGTAACACTCAATTCTACATGGCACTCAACCGGGTACAAATTTTGGGGACTCAAATTAGGGTATTCTGTAATCTGCATTTTACACTCAGAAAACTAGAATAAAATGCAAACAAAATGAGTATGTAAAACTTAACATATTAACTCACAGGGGCCTTTAAATGGGCATATAGGTTCACTTTCATGCCTAAAAAACCTCAGAATAATCCTTATGTCATGATTCTTAATCCAGTCAAAGATACAAGCCTACAAAGTAGGTCACTTAGTATACACTGAACACACGCACATGTGCAGATTTAAGTGATGACCTCCAAACAGCCATCTCCAAAAAATTTCATATCTAACATATGAAAGTTGTAACCCACTATATTTACTCCATGATAGGTGGTGCACATGTTCCCAAAATAGTATCTCATGAAAATCGTCAGGTCTCATTTTACTTGCACTCCAAGTAGGCCTCTTCAAAAAAAAATTAGGGGTACTCACCTTGCCTTAGAGAAAATTTTTAATTGGTTACTCCAATTTTTTGCCAAATTTGAGAGTACCAATAGTGGCTCTTTTTGGGATGCATGCCCCTTGTGGGCATGTAGAGAATCTAGAATCTCTTGGTGAAGCAGACCACTAAAAAATCAGACTTCTTCTCAACTTCCCAAAACTGGGTTCCTTATTGAAAACACACAACTAAAAGAAAAGCGACTATACAACATGTACATTATTTACAAATAACCATAAACCATAAAACTAAACTCAGCATTTACCTCTATCATATATCTGATTTTTATCTCCATGTATCTTAGGTAAACTGAAATCACCACTGTCATATGCCTGATCAATCATGCTGCAATTTCTTATTAGCAAAGCATATCCACAAAAATCAGAATTCTCACTATTATTAGGTCCATGGAAAACACCAAGGTATTGATAGTTTTGATCACTATGTAACACAAATTTGTTACATTCTTTACAACCATCAACCAGCTGAAAAGAAAAAGATTGCAATTCAACCTAATGGCTGGAATCAAACATATTTTGGACGTTAGTTTGCACAAAATAATGAATCTTAGCCATAACAGAAACTTGCAAACTATCCAAATCAAAACTTGATTGCACAATATTGGAGACATCTTGCTGATCAGAACTTTTACCAACACCCTCCAAATCTGAAAAAATGCATCATTAAGTAATGGCTCATTTACTGAGAACACACATGTAGATTTTTCACTCTTCTCAAAGGAATAATCAGCATTATGATATGTACAATAATCATGCACATCAAACTCATCAAGATCTGAATCTACACCAATATATGAGTCATCATATTCATCACATTCGACATAATTAAATTTCTCACAATCATATGCATTTCCATCTTGCACATTGTTTGACTCAAAAGTAGGAAAGGAAAAATAAGCATATGTTTCATACTTCGCACCCATTAGCATGTCATCATTGTCAAAGCATATACCAACCGGGTACTACAAAGTGGAGTCTACATTAGGTGCATACCGCTAAAAATTAGCAGCCAATAGTTCTGATATTTTTCAATACTTAGTGAGCATTGAATTTTATTCTTACCTTCTTTGGCTTCATTCTTAGTGCTAAAAATATCTTCCTCATTTGAAAAAAGGATTGCAACTTCTTGAATCATATCATCTTGTGCAAAATAATCATCACAAAAACTATCTTCCACATCATAATCATTCTCTTTCTATCCACAAAACTCTTCCCTAAACTAAGAAAAGAAATCTACACTACCATGCTGATAAAAAAACAAATCCACAAATCCAGCGGAAACATCCGCAACTACAGATTCATCCTCCACATATTGATATTCACTTACTTCACTATTAGCATCATAATCAGCATTGTCAACACAACTAGAGTCAGCATTATCAGCACTTTCAGATTCAGATTTCTCAATCGAATCTATCCAAATTTTAACAAGTTCTATGCCTTCTTCTCTACAGGATGCAAACCAATTTACTGAGTTAGGAATATAAAGCTCTAATAACATATGAATATAAGTATACTCTTGAAGTTCAACACTTATTGGAATCTTATCATATGCAATGGAAAAAATTTCATAAAACACATGTATTGATTCTTCATTCCTTTCTCCTACATGTGTTTTCAAAAACATTACGGCTTCCTCTTGGATTCTTTAATTAAATAGTGCAATATCTTTTTGGAATTATTCAAGATCTGCTCGATAAGTTTCAGATATAGGAAGCATATCTTGATCCATTGACATGGGACAATCCATTGAACTATTCATTAATAATACACCTTATCTTTCACCAAAGTTTTATCCAACTTATGCAATCATTTATTTCACATAAGAGCATAACATACTTCTGATTTTGATGACTGAAATTATAAAACAAGAAGCATGACAAAAACTTCAGATCTATTTTCCTTCTTTTAGTGACCTCTTCACCTAGTAAGGAACCAAATTATCTCAAAAAACTTTGAGGAATACCTGGGTAATTTCTTTTTCTGTTGTCATTCTCTATTTCTTTCTGATTTTGTCATTCTACCACTGAATCTCTAAGCATCTGCTAAATCCTTGTTGCAAGTAATTCCAACTAATCATCAAATTTCTTTATTAAATGCACACTGGTGCACAGATCTTTTAGAGTACCTAATCATTGTTGTGAGAATGAATAGAACATTAATAGAACACTGACAAGTTGAGACTTACACAAAGATAGCATACTTTCATCAACTCAATAGGATTTGACACACTTCTTTCACAAAGAAGACATACAAAGATTTTTTCAACAACAACAACAACTAGGATGATAGTTGTGATCTGAAAAAATTTCAGATTTACAAACATTAAGAACTCTATCCTCAAATGGATATAGCAGAAAATGACTGGATTTATAAATAAGTAGGCCGGGAGTCTAGCTCAACTTGATAAACCTTCGTTATTTATGACAATATAATACTAGAGACTCTTTGAAAGGTTTGGTAATACTTTTTACATCTCTCCCCAGTAGAGTCACCATTTTGTTGGTTTTTTTTATGATGTAATGACTGAACAACAACCTTTTCACTTTGCAATGGATCTTTAAGAGTAGCCAACTCCAAATATTTCACAATAGAATGAAAAGGACCAACCAAAAAGGATGTGGATCCATTCTTCTACCCTTTAGGTTCTGCACAACCAAGGGGGGACACCCTTCAACACCTTCAAATATTCTGTAAGGCATCAATCAGGCAGAGATCTCACAAAGGCTCAACACGACCGGGAGATACTAGGTAACCGTCTAATCACCCATTGAATGTCAACCTTGAAGTGGAGAATGAGATTGGTACAACACCACAAACTACATAAAACATTACATATGTAGGAGTTTATATTTAAAATATAGAATATAGCTAATACTTAACCAAACATGCATCAGTACAGAAGATACTAATCAATGGCCAGTGCTTTATCCATTGGGAAATATCCTTTAAGCAAAGTCAGAAATACAACAATCAACTTTTGAAAGAGATTCCAAGCCATAAACCCAATAAATCTAGATCAATACTGCTTATAAAAATCCTTTTGTAGACAACCAAATGAACTTATGTCACATCCACAACATCATTTAATCTGATCCTAGACCAGAACTGAAGAATGATACATATACATAGATAAACTCTATGCAAAGAATCAAAAAATTTAGACTTCACAAGAATGACACTAAGGAGAGATTTGAATATGTAATTCTCATATTAAGTGTGAAGAAGCACATAATTGTACACAAATTTGCAATCAGACATATACTGTTTCAATAAGCTGCAAAAGACTAATGCAATTTGATTCTATCTGAAGTAATCTGGTGTAATCAATAAACTACATTCCTAATGGAACCAAAACAAACTGGAAGCTCCTAGAGCTAGCAATCTGAAACTCTCTGTGGAGACCAAGAAATTGGAACCCTTGCACAATCTAGAAAATTAGAATATATGGGCAAAGGGAAAACTCCTGATTCCTTCTTCCACAGACACCTGTCAATTCCCCCCAAAATATCTAAAACTACTCTCTTCTTCAACTGCCAAAATTTCATTTGATCTGCACATATCTCTTTTGTTCTACCTTTGAAACTAATTAAAAACCTACTGTGGATGCACATTAATGTTTAAAATAGAAAATTTTAGAATCACATTAATATTTTATTTCTCCTACACTTTATACTTTACTTTTTATCTTTGTCTTTGCACTTTAATCTTTCCCTTTAAATTTTGCATTTTAATTCCTTAGTATTCATGTGCTTTAATAATATTTCCTATTTATAATTTATTTATAATTCTGCATTTGTATTTTCAATAGTCTGCTTTAAAGTTTTAATCTATAATCTATGCAATTCTTTTTACCTTATTTTCTCCTATTTTTACCAGAATGCACTAGATCATGCCACGTGTGACCTTCTAATTGGTTCACAGTTCCACCTCTGCACCTGTGTCATCTTGCTTTTCCTTGACCACCACCTATCACACTACCACGTGTTGGCTAGGCACGATCCCTTGATGAGATGATCTTCCCTTTAAGGCATCACACCATCTGTCAATCTTATTGCCTCAGGATTTGTGCCATCTTGGATGCCTTCTTGTGCGGTTGCCACATCACCATCTACCTTAGTCTACCCTATTGTCTGCCCCACCACATGTCATGTAGGCATGATGCCTCAATGGTAACCTCCTTGCATCTTCCTGATCCAAGCATCATGCTAGTCAATGATCTTCTGCACCTAGGAATCTGTGCACGATTCATTGTTCTCATCTGCCACATCATCTCAATGGGCCCCACCAAAACCTATTTGTCTTCCTTTGTCACCCATCTACCTAGCATGCACTTTGAGGCACATCTTGTGTGCATCCCTTAGAGCCTCCCGGATCTTCTTCAAATTACTATGTGAGCATTCTTTTTTATAAACCTCTTGAATATCACTTTTTTGGTGCATGTGGGACTAAGTTCCCTAGTTGTTTTAAAGTTCATCTCTCACCAACACCAAAATATGGTTTGTCTTTGACCAATCACAACATACCACTGACTGAGCACGCTCTCATGAGATTCTCTAGCTCTTTCTTCATTTCATATACTAAGCATTGTAGTATATAAAAACTTATATCTCCCTTCCCACAGCCAATGTGGGATAAATCTCCCAATAGATTTTAAAGACTTTGTCTCTAGGAATCAAAATTTTGTAATGTATGTATTGTTGTATAAAAAAATTTCCCTGGCTGAGGCGAAAACCAATGAGCTTCTTAGCTCTAACTTCATCTTATAATGTATGTGTTGTTGTATAAAAATTTTCTAATCTTCCACCTTCCCGTGTATGTGGGATATATAGTTTAGCTTTGTCCACAAAACATCTAGCACACCCTGTGGCCTTTATACCTACCATTTATAATGCAACATTTTGAAATGTTTTAAACACTTCTTCTATCCACTACACAGCTCTTCCCAATTTTAGCGCAAAAGGCTCTTCCTCTTACTTCATGTCATGCGTAGCTTATTTCTTCTACGTGGGTAAGGGAGGATGCTAGCAGGGTTGTAGAGCTGGGAAAAACATCTGCAAATTCATTTGCTTGAATTAGACACCATGCACTACTTTTCCTTTATACTACGCAGCCTTCACTCCATTAAACTTTACTGATTTCCATTATCTCTATTTCATGCACTGAATTCACCTTTTATTGCCTGCGCAGCCTCTAAATGGCATTTTCTTAAGGTTTTAAATAGTTTTGTCACACCTTCATTGGCTGCGCAAACTACCTCTTCCTATTCACACAGAGGGTTTTCTCTTCATTTCCCACGCTAGCATTTTCTTTATAGTTTCTAATCTTGAAATCCTCCTTCTTCCACGTAGGAAAGGGAGGATTGCCAGCATAGATTGTGGAATTTATAATTTATATCTACCAAAGGCATTGGTTAAAAGCTTTTCAAATCTTCTTCTAAACCAAGATCATGCATTGGCCCCCCACTTGAGATTTGCAAATTGCATTTGTTTGAAGACCCCTCTAATTCATGCGTAGACTCCATAATATACTGCACAATCCTCCTCAAACCTCCTCCGCAGCCTTTCTCCAAACATTGTGCATGCTTTATTACTTTGAAATGTTGCGGAAGTTTGATTTTACACCTGCCAAGTGCATCTTTGCTTGGATTTCTTTTGAAATTTGGGTTGTGCAGCCTTCTGTTTATACTAAGCATGCCTTTATTACATCATTTTGGGGCATTTACATTCCCAAACAAAGAAAATATCATTTCATATGTGTTGAGATTTGGTTTAACATTGAAAATCCTCCATCTCTATCTATTTTATGCGCAGCACTTTGCCATTGTATTTGTATGTTTTTAAAGTCTTTGCTTTAATTATTTGCGTAGGCCTCCTCCTTTAATTCAATGGCTCCACATATTACATTTTCTCATGCTTCAAAGCAATTACCTCTGCCAATTTGTTTCCACTTTTTCCACACACTATCTCCTTGTATTTTATTTTGCAAGCTCTGGTAGCCATACACCATTTGAAGTAGCTTAAAAGCCTCCTTTTAAAAAATCATTTTAATATTCATATATTGACTTTCTGATTTGTCTCATGTGTGGGAGGATGCTGACATATTTTTATAATTTTCCATTGTACCTCCTTGGCATTATGTCATAAATTTTACATACCTTGTCCATTATTCCACGTTTGGCATAGCAATGCTCTTTGACATTTTATTTAAGCATGTTCAAACAGTTATTTGTCGGTGACTCCTCATTTTGCATTGATGCTTAAAGAAAAATTCTTTGTAATCCTTATCTTCAAATGATCACTCTTCAAATAGCTTAAACGGGGCCTTCAGTGCAATCAAACAATAAATCATTGAACTGGCGGCCATTAAAAACAAGTCTATATTTTTTGCAAAGTGATCTCAATAATAGCATCTGACCTCTGGAACCGGCTTCAAAAACCAACTAAAAGACTTCCTAGAGCACTTAGATCTGGAATACATAGAGACTTTAATGTTTACTACCACTCCAAAAAATGGCTTCACTTGATGACACATGAGGTGAGATATTTTAACCTCTAAAGTTGATCACTTAACATAAACTGCAAAATCTCTTGTTGAACTGATGGAAACTGATTTTAGAATTGGCTTCGCAAGAATACTAATCAATACCTTGAGCTCTGAAATTCATCATGGTTGTAGATGTACATGTCCTAAATTTAGAGATCCCATTCACTTATTATGGAGGTTAGCTGACACTAAGATACCAATCCACAATGTTGACTCTCTGGAAAACACCTCACAGTGCAAACTGGAAATCAGTAGAAACTGCATTAGGATTGGCCTTTGAAAAAATAGAAAATCATATCTTGAGGCCTAACCATTGATTCTCAAAGAATATTTACATACAAGGAGTGTAGAGAAACATCTCTTATCTCAAAACAATGACCCGATAAAAAGTTACAAACCTCTGAAGATGACTGTTCTGCAAAATCAGTTATGCCCATACTGGGAAACTGCATAAAATACCTTTGGTTCTGATTTCACAAACTCGCCAAATGCTCACCTTATGATCGGAGACCTTGGATAAAGGTTCATTTTCACACAGGGATTATGAACTCCAATTTGATTTCTCTGATGTTCAATAGGTCAATCGGAATTAATCTTCAAAGTCAGCACTTCAACTACTTCTGAAACTCACAACAGAAATTGAATTTGGAAAGAGTTGGGCAAAGTCGTCAAATGGATCGACCATGATCTAAAAATCCTTAGGAAAGTAAATTTTCATGTTTTCAGTGCAGGGGAACACTCAATTATACATAGCATTCAACTGGGTACAAATTGTGGGGACTCAAATTAGGGCATTCCATAATTCTGCATTTTACACTCAGAAAACCAGAATAAAATGCAAACGAAATGAGTATGGAAAACTTAACATATGAACTCACAGGGGTTTGAAAATGGCCATAGAGGTTCACTTTCATTCCTAAAACACCAAGGAATAATCCATTTTTCATGATTCTTAATCCGGTCAAAGATACAAACCTACAAAGTAGGTCACTTAGTATACACTGAACACATGCACAAGTGCAGATTTAAGTGATGATCTCCAAATATCCATCTCCAAAACATATCAGATCTAACATTTGAAAGTTGTAACCCACTATATTTACTCTGTGATAGGTGGTGCACATGTTCCCCAAACGGTATCTCATGAAAATCATCAGGTCTCATTTTACTTGCACTCAAAGTAGGCCTCTTCAAAAAGTTTTTAAGGGGTACTCACCTTGTCTTAGAGAAAAATTTTAATTGGTCACTCCAAATTTCTGCCAAATTTGAGAGTACCAATAGTGGCTCTATCTGGGGATGCATGCCCCTTGTGATAATTTAGAGAATCTAGAATCTCTTGGTGAAACAGACCACTCAAAAATCAGACTTCTTCTCAACTTCCCAAAAATGGTTTCCTTATTGAAAACACAAAACACCAAACACACAACTGAAAGCAAAGCGGCTATACAACATTTACATTATTTACAAATTCCCCTTAACCATCAAACTAAACTCATTATTTACCTTTTTCATATATCTAATTTTCATCTCCATGTATTCGAGGTAAACTGAAATCACCACTGTCATATGCCTGATCAATCATGCTGCAATTTTTATTAGCAAAGAATATACACAAAAATCAGCATTCTCACTGTTATTAGGTGCATGGAAAATACCAAGGTAATGATAGTGTTGATCAATATGTAACAGAAAGTTGTTACATTCTTTACAACTATCAACCAACTGAAAAGAAAAAGATTACAATTCAACCCAATGGTTGGAACCAAACATATTTTGGACATTAGTTTACACAAAAGAATGAATCTCAGTCATAACAACAACTTGCAAACTATCCAAATCAAAACTTGAATGTACAATATTGGATACGAATTTTTACAAGAACCCTCCAAATCTGAAAAAATGCATCATCAAGTAATGGCTCATTTAATGAGAACACACATGTAGATTTTTCACTCTTCTCAAAGGAATAATCAGCATTATGATGTATACAAGAATCATGCACTTTAAACTCATCAAAATCTGAATCCACACCAGAATGAGTCATCATATTCATCACATTCAACATAATTAAATTTCTCACAATCATATGCATTTCCATCTTGCACATCGTTTGACTCAAAAGTAGGAAAGGAAAAATCAGCATAAGTTTCATACTTCGCACCCATTAGCATGTCATCATTGTCAAAGAATATATCAACCAAGTAATGCAAAGTAGAGTCTACATTAGGTGCATACCTCTAAAAATTATCAGCCAATAGTTTTGATATTTTTTCACTACTTAGTGAGCATTGAATTTCATTCTCACCTTCTTTGGCTTCATTCTTAGTGCTGCAAATATGTTCCTCATTTGAAAAAAGGACTGCAACTTCTTGACTCATATCATCTAGTGAAAAATAATCATCACAACAACTATCATCTGCATCATAATTATTCTCTTGTTCTGCAAAAAAATCTTCCCTAAACTAAGACAAAAAATCTACACAACTATGTTGATAAATAAAACAAATCCACAAATCAAGCAGAAACATTCACAACTACAGATTCATCTTCCACATATTGATATTCACTTACTTCACTATCAGCATCATAATCAAAATTGTCAGCACAACTAGAGTCAACATTATCAGCACTTTCAGATTTAGATTTATCAATCAAATCTATCCAAATTTTAACAAGTTCCATGTCTTCTTCTCTACATGATGCAGACCAATTTACTGACTTAGGCATATAAAGCTCTAAGAACAAATGAATATAAGTAGACTCTTGAAGTTCAACATTTATTGGAAGCTTATCACATGCATTGGAAAACTTTTCATAAAACACATGTATTGATTCTTCATTCCTTTCTCCTACATGTGTTTTCAAAAACATTAAGGCTTCCTCTTGGATTCTTTTATTAAATAATGCAATATCTTTTTCAATTTCTTCAAGATCTGCTGGATAAGTTTCAGAACTAGGCAACATATCTTGATCCATTGACATGGGACAATCCATTGAACTATTCATTAATAATACACCTTATCTTTCACCAAAGTTTTATCCAACTTATGCAATCATTTATTTCACATAACACCATAACATACTTCTAATTTTGATGACTGAAATTATAAAACAAGAAGCATGATGAAAACTTCAGATCTATTTTCCTTCTTTTAGTGACCTCTTCACCTAGTAAGGAACCAAATTATCTCAAAAAACTTTAAGGAATACCTAGGTAATTTCTTTTGTTGCTGTCGTTCTCTATTTCTTTCTGATTTGGTCATTCTACCACTGAATCTTTAGGCATCTGCTAAATCCTTGCTGCAAGTAATTCCAACTAATCATCAAATTTATTTATTAAATGCACACTGGTGTAGAGATCTTTGCCACTCACTATTGTGAGAATGAATAGAACATTAATATAACATTGACAAGTTGAGACTTACACAAAGATAGCATACTTTCAGCAACTCAATAGGATTTGACACACTTTTTTCACAAAGAAGACATACAAAGATTTATTTAACAACAATAACCAGGCTGATAGCTGTGGTCTAAAAAAATTTCAAATTTACAAACATTAAGAACTCTATCCTCAAATGGATATGGTAGAAAATGACTAGATTATAAGTAAGTAGGCCAGGAGTCTAGCTCAACTTGATAAACCTGCATTATTTATGACAATATAATACCAGAGACTCTTTGAAAGGTTTTTCAATACTTTTTACATCTCTCCCCAGCAAAGTCACCATTTTGTTGGTTGTTTTCTTATGTTGTAATGACTGAACAACAACATTTTCACTTTTTAATGGATCTTTAAATGTAGCCAACTCCAAGTATTTCACAATAGAATGAAAAGGAACAACTAACAAGGATGCAGATCTATCCTTCTATGCTTTAGGTTCTACACAAGAAAGGGGGGACACCCTTCAACACCTTCAATTAGGCAGAGATCTCACAAAGGCTCAAAACGACCGAGAGATACTAGGTAACCAGCTAATCACCCATTGAACATCGACCTTGAAGTAGAGAATGAGATTGGTACAACACTACAAACCACATAAAACATCATATATATCAGATTTTATATTTAAAATGTAGAATATAGCCAAGACATAACCGAACATGCATCAGTACAGAAGATACTAATCACTAGCCAGTGCTTTATCCATTGGGAAATATCCTTTAATCAAAGTCATAAATATAGCTCAGTCTACCCTATTGTTAGCCCTGCCATGTGTCGCACAGGTGTGATGCATCAATGGTAACCTCCTTGCATCTTTTGAATCCATGCATCGCGTTAGCCATTGATCTTTTGTGCATGATCTGATGTTCTCCTTTGCCACATCATCTCCATGGGCCCCACCAAAACTTGTTTGTCTTCCTCCGTCACCCATATACCTGGCATGCACTTTGAGGTACCTCTTGTGTGCATCACATAGAGCCTCCTGGATCTTCTTCAAATTACTATGTGAGTGTTCTTTTTCATAAACCTCTTGAATATCACTTTTTTGGTGCATGTGGGACTAAGTTCCCAAGTTGTTTTAAAGTTCATCTCTCACCTGCGCCAAAATATGGTTTGTCTTTGACCAAGCATAGCATACCACTGACTGAGCACGCTCTCATGAGTTTCTCTAGCTCTTTCTTCATTTCATATACTAAGTTTTCTAGTATATAAAAACTTATATCTCCCTTCCCACAGCCAATGTGGGATAAATCTCCCAATAGATTTTAAAGACTTTGTCCCTAGGCATCAAAATTTTGTTTACTTTACCTCCTCCGGCCAAGAATAGCATTTCCTTGGCTAAGGCAGCAACCAATGAGCTTCTTAGATCTAACTTCATCTTATCATGTATGGGTTGTTGTATAAAAATGTTCTAATCTTCCACCTTCCCATGCATAAGGGATATATAGTTTAGCTATGTCCATAAAACATCTAGCATGCCATGTGGCCTTTATACCTGCCATTTTTACTGCAACATTTTCAAATTTTTTAAACACTTCTATCCACTGTGCAGCCCTTCCCAATTTTAGTGCAGAAGGCTCTTCCTCTTCCTTCACATCATGTGCATCTTCTTTCTTCTATGTGGGCAAGGGAGTATGCTAGTAGGGTTGTGGAGTTGGCAAAAACATCTGCCAATTCATTTGTTTGAATTAGACACCATGTGTTACTTTTCCTTTATACCACACAGCCTTCGCTCCATTAAACTATGTTGATTTCCATTCTCTCTATTTCATGCACTTAATTCACCTTTTAATGCCTACGCAGCCTCTAAATGGCATTTGCTTAAGGTTTTAAATAGTTTTTTCACACCTACATTGTCTATGCAAACTGCCTCCTCCTATTCACATGCAGGGTCTCCTCTTCATTTCCCACACTAGAATTTGCTTAAGAGTATCTAATCTTGAAATCCTCCTTCTTCCATGCGCGCAAGGGAGGATTGCTGGCACAAATTGTGAAATTTAGAATTTACATCTGCCAAAGGCATTGGTTAAAAGCTTTTGAAATCTGCTTCTAAACCAAGATCATGCACTGGCCCCCCAATTGACATTTGAAAATTACATTTGTTTGAAGACCCCTCTAATTCATGTGCAGACTCCATAATATACCACAAAATCCTCCTCACACCTCTTGCATAGCCTTTCCCCAAACATTGCACATGCTTTATTACTTTGAAATGTTGGGGAATTTTGATTTTACACCTGCCAAGTGCATCTTTTCTTGGAGTTCTTTTGAAATTTTGGTTGCACAACCTTTTGTTTATACTACGCAGGCCTTTCTTGCATCATTTTGGGGCATTTACATTCCCAAACAAAGAAAATATCATTTCATATGTGTTGAGATTTGGTTTAACATTGACAAGCCTTCATCTCTGTCTATTTTATGTGCAACACTTTGCCATTGTATTTGCATGTTTTTAAAGTATTTTCTTTAATTCTTTGTGTAGGCCTCCTCCTTTCATTCAATGTCTCCACATCTTGCATTTTCTCATGCTTCCAAGAAATTATCTCTGCCAATTTGATTCCACTTTGTCCACGCGCTACCTCCTTGTACTTTATTTCGCAAGCTCTGATAGCCATACACTATTTGAAGTAGCTTGAAAGCCTCCTTTTAAAAGCTCATTTTAATATTCATATGTTTACTTTCTGATTTGTCTCTTGCGCAGGAGGATGTTGGCATGTTTGTATAATATAGCACTATACCTCCTTGGCATTCTATCAGAAAGTTCACATACCTTGTCCATGATTCCACATTTGGCATTGCAGTGCTCTTTGACATTTTATTTAAGCATGTTCAAACAATTATTTGTTGGTGACTCCTCATTTTTCATTGAGGCTTAAAGCATAATTCTTTGTAATCCTTATCTTCAAATATTCACTCTTCAAATAGCTTAAACAAGGCCTTCAATGCAATGAAACCATAAATCATTGAACTGGCGGCCATTAAAAATAAGTCTTTATATTTTCTGCAAATTGATCTCAATAATAGTATCTGGCCTCTAGAACTGGCTTTAACAACCAACTAAAAGACTTCCTAGAGCACTCAGATATGGAAGACATAGAGACTTTCATGTTTACTATCACTCCATAAAATGGCTTCACTTGATGACACATGAGGTGAGAGATTTTAACCTCTAAAGTTGATCACTTAACATAAACTGCAAAAGCTCTTGTTGAACTGATGGAAACTGATATTAGAATTGGCTTTGCAAGAATACTAATCAATACCTTGAGCTCTAAAATTCATCATGGTTGTAGATGTACATGCCTAGAATTTAGAGAACTCATTCACTCAGTATGGAGGTCAGCTGACATTAAGATACCAATCCACAAAGTTGACTCCCTGGAAAACACCTCACAGTTAGAACTAGAAATTAGTAGAAATTGCATTAGGATTGGCCTTTGAAAAAATAGAAACTCATATCTTGAGGCCCAACCATAGATTCTAGCAGTAGATTTACATACAAGGAGCGCAAAGAAACAACTCTTATCTCAAAACAATCATCTAATACAAAGTTACAAACCTCTAAAGATGAATTTTCTGCAAAATTAATTATGCCCATACTAGGAAATTGCATAAAATACCTTTGGTTCTGATTTCACACTCACCAAATTCTCACCTTACGATCGGAGACCTTGGATATAGGTTCATTTTCACACAGGGATTATGAAGCTCCAATTGGATTTCTCTGATGGTCAACAGGTCAATCAGAATTAATCTTCAAAGTCAGCACTTCAACTACTTATGAAACTAAAACACGGTGAGATAGCATAAATTATGAAACTCCAATTGGATTTCTCTTATGCTCAACAGGTCAATCAGAATTAATCTTCAAAGTCAGCACTTCAACTACTTTTGAAACTCAAACATGGTGAGACAACAGAAATTGGATTTGGAAAGAACTGGAGAAAGTGGTCAAATGGATGGACCATTATCTAAAATTCTTGAGGAAGGTGCATTTTCATGTTTTTAGTGCAGGGGGACACTCAATTCTACATGGCATTCAACCGGGTACAAATTGTGGGGACTCAAATTGGGGCATTCCATAATTTTTCATTTTACACTCAGAAAACCAGAATAAAATGCAAATGGAATGAGTATGGAAAACTTAACATATGAACTCACATGAGTCTACAAATGGGCATAGAGGTTCACTTTCATGCCTACAACACCTTGTAATAATCCTTATGTCATGAGTCTTAATCTGGTCAAAGATACAAGCATGCAAAGTAGGTCACTTAGTATACACTGAACACATGCACAAGTGCATATCTAAGTGATGACCTCCAAATAGCCATCTTAAAAACATATTAGATCTAACATCTAAAAGTTTTAACCCACTATATTTACTCCATGATAGGTGGTACACATGTTCCCCAAATGGTATCTCATGAAAATCATCAGGTCTCATTTTACTTGCACTCCAAGTAGGCATCTTCAAAAAAAAATTTAGGGGTACTCATCTTGCCTTAGAAAAAAAATTAATGGGTCACTCCAGATTTCTACCAAATTTGAGAGTACCAAAAAGAAGAATAAGAAGAACATCCAGGGGCTCAGCAAGAAGGGGAATACCATGAGGTATCACATCAAGAACAAGAAGAAGAAATAAGCAGGGAAGAAGAAGCAAGTAGCTCAAACACTCTTCAAGAGTTCTTTTCTATAAGACAACAAAAAAGTACACATCGTAATTGGGGGCAATTGGCGACAATTTCCCATGTCTTGTATTTACCACACTTTGATTCACAAATGGCCAATAGGTTTCACCATGAAGCATCACATCAAGAACAAGAAAAATAAATAAGTAGGGAAGAAGAAGCAAGTAGCTCAAACACTCTTCAAGAGCTCTTTTCTATAAGACAACAAAAAAGTATACATCATAACTGGGGGCAATTGGTGACAATTTCCCATGTCCTGTATTTACCACACTTTGATTCACAAATGGCAAATAGTGTTCACCAGATCACTATTGCTGAATTTCTATATCAATATGATGACAATATTACAGATTCACATGATTATGAATGGGATCAAATTTATGATGCTACCATGGATAGTGAGGTAGATGTAATCTGTAAATTTCACCTTTACAAGAAAGGGGAGAGACTTCTAATACTACCCACAATACAAATATTATCATAGAATTGGATGAGGTTGTGATGCTTAGTATAATTACTTTAGACACATGTGGCTTAATAGGACAATAAGAGTACCAAAGGATATTAGATAGCTTTGAGAGAGAGAGAGAGAGAGTTCAAATTTTAGGTTGCTAGAGTTAGGTTTCCATAACACTAAGTATAACTAATAATGGTGATCTGACTCTTAATGATCTAAACATTATAGAAGCTAACTTAATGGAACTTGTCTTATTAGTTTCTAGTTTTGACACTAACGGTGTGTTGTCCTTAGAATCCTCTAAATCAATATCCTTGGTAAATCTTGATGATTGATTGGAAAAAATCAAAACATACTCCTATAATGAGCTTTCCTAATGAATATACTTTAGACTATTATCAAAATACTTGTGAACCATATCCCTCTTCCACCAATGCAAGGAGTGTGAACATGACAAAGCAAGATATCAAGTTTCTTAGTCAAAACATGCAAATTAAAAAGAAGAAAAGAACTGATGGTGAAAACCACATTGTGGTAGTATCAGATTCTAAAAAGGCAAAAAATAAAAGACGTATCTAATGGTGAATACCTCTCAGAGGCACCAAAATATGTGATTCTTGGTATCCTCCCTAAGAACTTTTAGGAATGATCTTTAGTCCTAGTAGAACCAACACAACCAGTTAATCTAGGAATGAAGGAAGTTCCTTAATTTTTCCATCTTGCACAATCTCTATCAGAGGAAGAAATGACACAATTCACAAAGTTCCTTAAAGAGAAAAATATCAACTTTGCATGGTCTTATATTTATATGCCTAGATTACCTGGATTAGATCCTGAATTAATAATGCGTCACTTATCTATAGCTCCTGGGATAAAACTTGTCAAACAGAAATTAAGAAAGATGCACCCACATGTAGCATTATTGGTAAAAGCAGAGCTAGAAAAAATCTTAAAAGCTAGATTCATAAGGGTCACTGCTTATGCAGGATGGATTTCTAATGTAGTTCCAATTTCTAAAGTAGACAAGTCTATCAGAATTTGCACAAACTTCAGTGATTTAAACAAAGCTTGTCGTAAAGATGATTTCCCACTTCCAAATATTGATATGATCATAGACCTCACGACGGGATATGAAATCTATTCACTCATGGATAGATTTTTGGGCTACAACCAAATAAAGATCACCCTTGAAGACCAAGAAAAGACATAATTTACATGTGCATGGGGAACATTTTTCTCGAATGTAATGCCCTTTGGACTAAAGAATGTCAGATTCACATATCAACAAGCTATGACGATAATATTCCACAACATGATACATAAGAATATGGAGGAATATGTGGATGATACCTTAGAAAATTCAAAGATCATAACAACTCACATTGAAGACTTGAGAATGATACTAGATAGAATGGAACAATTTCAACTAAGGCTCAATCCAAAGAAATGTGAATTTGGAGTTCAATGAGGAAAGCTCCTAGGATTTATTGTATCAGCCAAAGGAATTGAGGTAGACCCGTTAAAAGGAAAGAAATCATGGATATGCCACCTCCTACTAAAATAAGTCAAATGAGGAATCTCCAAGGAAGGCTCCAGTTAATCAGAAGATTCATGTCTCAACTAGCAGATAGAGTGTAACCTTTCACGAAATTTTTACATAAAGGAGTGCCTTTCGAAGGGGATGAACATTGTGAAAATAACTTCAAAGAATTAAAATATTATTTGGCTAATCCTCTATCTTAATGGTGCCTATGCATGGAAAACCATTGTTACTCTATATTTCAGCTACGGCTACATCACTTGGAGTATTTCTAGCACAAGAGGATGATACCAAGAAGGAAAGAGAAATTTATTATATCAGCAGGGCATTGGTATCTTGTGAACTCAACTACAATATAATTGAAAAGGCTTGTCTAGCAGTTGTTTTTGCATCTCAAAAACTAAGACACTACATGCTTTCTCATATAGTGAAATTCATCGCAAATATTGATCCTCTCAAGTACCTCCTGAGCAAGACAACATTAACAGGATGGATAGAAAAATGGGTTCTAATACTCAGTGAATTTGATATAGATTATGTAGACAGAAAGGATATTAAAGGTCAAGTGCTAGCCAATCAACTAGTTGATTCACCATTGTTGGATGCAACACCATAGATAATAGAGTTTCCAGATGAGACAATAATGCACTTAACATAATATCAATGGAAAATGTACTTTGACTATTCTTTCACATAGAAAGGATCCAAAGCAAGGGTATTGTTTATCACATCTCAAGGTTACAAGATACCTAAGCCATATAAAATGATATTTCTATGCACCAATAATATCTCAAAATATGAAGCATTGGTAAACGGTCTCAAGCTAGCTATGGAATGGAAAATCATAAAGTTACATGTATATGGTGATTCTCAACTCATCATCAATCAAGTAAATGGAGAGCAGGGATAACTTTAAGAAACCCCCTCCTAGGAAAAAGTGTAAAATCTTGGCAAATCGCACATTAATTTAGGGGAAAAAATTTCTTGATGATGGCGAATTTTTTTTCCAAGTTAGGAAAATAATATAAAGGCAAAGGCGATTTTTTCCCTGCCTAATGAAAATTCCATAAAATCCTAGCGAATAATACATTAATGTGGGGAAAATAAATATTGTGTGAGGCAAATTTTTTTCTTTTGAAGTAAATACATTATAATATATGAGGCGAATGCTTTTTTGTTGAAGCAAAAAAAAAAAATTGTGCTGGCGAATTTTATGTGCCTTTTGAAAAATTATATATTTTTTTGGCTAATCTATCGTAAAGTATGGGAAAAATAAATATTTTATTGGTGATTTTCAAAAGATGGGACTTGTCAATGCGTCATGTGGGCCAAGGCCAACTAATAAATTGTTTGTAGATTAAACACATGTTGGTATCCATATGCACAAAAATTTACAGCGACACACAACCTAACAGTAACATCCATCATTTTATAATGTTAAATGTCTTCTTTGAGACCATTTGATGATCATAGTTGAATGGTTGAAGTTTAATTAATCTGCACCATAACTATTATCTAATTAATGCAACATCACGTAATGACATCATTATTTACATGTATCAAGTCTTACATATGTTTAGGTGGACAGTTGATAATGTATCACAGTTGTTGTTAATAAAAGAAATGTTTTATCACTGATACTAAATTTGGCTATTTCTAATTTCACACACTCGTGCTTTTAATATGAAATATTTACAGAATTTTGAAGGACAAATGAATTAATTAGGTTAGAGAAAGAATTAAGGACTATTTATAGATTATCTATGCTTCCTTCTTCTTCAATTCTCCTTTGGTTTGGGTCTACCTTTTCTAGTGCTTGAAAGATTGCCTCTGGTTTTGGTTTTTAGGTTGTATTAGTATAATTTCAGATATTGTGGTAGTTGTTTTTTGAAGATGGACATTCCTATCTGTTTGATAAGCACATATGCGGAGGAACAGAAGGCCTTTTTGGGCCCGATCTCAAACCAAACCCTTGAATCAGTTTTCAAGGAGTTTGGAGCCTTCACAAATGAGGCTGTGAGGATGGTGCTAGGCCGTCAATTTTTGGAAAAATTCGATAGGTACTAAGTTAACACGGACATTACGTCCCATTTTTTGGCATCTCTTTTGGACCTCGGGGGACAGAAGGTGGATATGCTCCTTCTATTAAGGAAGCTATTCAAACATGAATTCCTGGGTGACATCATTGAGGTTGTAGTTTATGAAAAATTAGGGGTGGGGATCCCTTGGGCAAGTGATATACACAAGCTTTTCAAGGCAGACAAAGATGTGGCCATTCAACCTTTTCTTTTGAACCTAGATGCTTAGCAGTTGACGCACTATAGGAAATGGGCATAAATTGGTAGGGATTTTCTTTGCAAATGGTTTTTTTTGGATGACTTGGTGGACTACAGATGGTTGTATGAATTCACAGAGCTTGTCATCTCTGGAAAGTTCTACTTAGATGGAGGGGAAAATCCTTAGTGTTGTGTCCCTATGGCCTCCGCCTAAAAATTTTGAAATTTTCACTATATTAGGTTGTAGGTTTTGTCTTTAAAGTTTTGTAAGGACTTCAAGTGAAACTGTGAAAGTCTCCAAGTCTGAAATTCTGAATATTGTAAATTTCCAAAATTTTGAATATTGTAAATTTATAGAAAATATTAATGAAAACTTTGCAACTTCATTTCAGTTTGTTTTAATGGATTTAATTGTAAAATATGTATGTGTGAGTCCTGACATATGTGATTTTATAATTTGTGAAATTGAAAATGAACCAAACAAATGTTAAACTGTTAATGTATGATAGCATGTTATTTATTTAACATTATTTATTTGATAGTAATATAACTTAACTTTTGCATGTATCATGTCACATGTGTGACTATGCGATTGCCGAATTGTGAAATTTTAAAGTATTTATTTTTTAAACTTTAAAGTAAAACTAAATTCTAAAATTAGCAAATGCCAAATGGAAATACATAAAACATCTAATAATGACAATTTCTGGACTACCAGTCACATCGAGTTAATATCACCTCTTTGGTAGAGGAGTTGTCTGCCGTCACTGACAACTACAAGTGGTATGTACATTTGGCCACTGCACATGGTATGTATATTGTACTATCAACTATGAGCATTGATACCATCGACACGTACCTTAAACCCTAATTTGTAAACATATTATTTGAGACCGTTGATTGATGTAGATCAATGGCTAGAGTTTTATCTCAGGCACAGTTTCTCAAAATGAATGTCTTGTCAGAGTTGAAGTGACATTCTTTAGCCATTAGGCAATTCACATGGTTTCCCAAATTGTACTAGTACAAACTGTAGTTATTAGTATAGTGACCAGTGGCTATATTAGTAGTTTCCCACACTCCTCCATTAATGCATTAATGGGAATGATTTACCTAACGATATGGAAGATATGGATTCACGGGGATATTAATAGGTATTCTTGCTTTCTTCTTCATCAATTTCAATTTGCTTTTGCATTTCACCCTTGGCCCTCAAATTTCAATTTTTTTGTGTAGTTTGAAGATTTAGGTTTTAAGTTTAGGCAGAGATGGACACACCAATTAGGTTGAGAACAACAACTACTGATGAGAGAAATCCCTTTTTGGGCAGGATACTAGATGAAGTACTCACTTTTGTTTGCAAGGAAGTGGGCTCTTTCATTAACAATGTTGTGTTGATGGTGCTCGGCCATGAGTTCATTCACAACAAGAAGAGATACTATGTTAGCACAGACATTACGTCCTACTTCCTGGCGTCTCTTCTTGACTCAGAGGAGAGAAGGTAGAATGCTTATGCTGCTGTGGAAAGTTTTCAAGGATCAATTTATGGTGGATGATGTCCTAGTCATTGTCTTTGTAGAACTGGGGTTGGGTATCCCTTGGGCTGATGAAATTGATAAGCTTATCCAACGAGGCAGCAATGTGGAAAGGTAACCCTTCCTACTGAACCTTAATGAAAGGTAGCTGACGTGGCATCGGAAGTGGGCATGGTTGGGGAGGGACTTCCTGCGGAAGTGGTTTCACCTCGACGACTTCGAGGAGATGGACTACAACTGGCTTGATGAATTTGGGGAGATTATCCTCAAAAAAAAATTCTTCTCAGACAGGGATAGATATGAAGACCCTTAGTATTTATGTTCTTGAAATGGTTTTCCGCATTTTGTTTTGTTTTTTTTTTTTTCCTTATATGATCAACCAGTGCCCTTGTGCCAACAAATTTTGTAACTGTTTGGAATCTGGATACTACCCATTTTGTGGGTAAACATACTTCCCATTTTGTAGGTGTTTACGGTGCGACTATAGTCTAAAGTTAACTGTTAAACTCTATAATTATAAA
>MU228536.1:1525035-1567399 GCA_018584345.1 Thuja plicata | reverse complement strand
GCAGAATGGAGCTTATTAAACAAACTGGCAGAATCATCTTGATGTAATAAAAAAATAGAATGTGAAAGTAACAATTTAAAAGTAATAGTAGTTAAAAGTAACAATTTTGAACTTTGTTTTTTTAACACGATCAATGTAGTAGAGACTTCACATTAGGAAAATTGACCTGAAGCTATTGTTGCTCCCTTGTTTCTATAAAAGGGAATTCAGGGTCATTTTCTCAATGCTAAGGGTAATGAAATTGAAATTGGGTATTGACTCTTGAGTCATAATTCATTGTCAATTCACTTTTGCAAACAGAATCACACAGAGTTGTGTTCTACTTCTTACTACTATTAATGAATGAATTGTTACATTGTGTCATATTTGTAAATAAATTAATGAGAATCTCTATTTCTAAGAATTGTATCATATGAATTGCTAATTTTTCAAAAAATAAAAAAATCTTTAAGTAATAATAATTGTACCATATGAGCTGAATAATGCAAAATAAAACCATTATTAATTGTAGAAATCATGAGATTATCAACCACATTCATATTTTTGAATTTTGACATTGGAATATGATATTATGCATGATTGATTAATGATGATGAGATACAAAAACTGACAGTGTCACAGTATATTACAGAAAAAAGTTTAATAAATACCTAGGACCTGCTACTTCTACAAAGGTTCAATTTGCCACATCATCTCATTATCGGGATCCTCGGATTCATCACCATCAACTTCATAGGCTCCTTGGTTCTTTGATATGTTTTCTGCACTCTGCATACCTTTTCTTAAATCAAGTTCAATGCTAGCAATACCAGTACTAGTACATGAGTCAATGACAGTCACATCATTGTCTCTGGCACTCCCACTTTAGTTTGAAATGTTTCCCAACCCTCTTCTCTGACATTTATTCTTCCACACTTTCAGTTCCTTATCATAAGGAAAAGTATGAACTTTATACCTGGATATAAAGAGCCTCAAGCAATTTTCCAAATTCTTGTCTAGTTTGTTTCTTAGCTTTGACTTTAGGAACCCCGAAGCACTGAAAACTCTCTCATCCTCCACCGACCCCAATATCATGGTCAGACATAAATCAACAAGCTTGAAAAATTATGATATTGAATCAATCAACATTTTTCTCTCAGCTAGATATTTCCAAAGTCTTGTTGTTGATCCATCTTCGTGGGGGTTCTCCATAATATTATATTATTCCCTCATTGTCTGTGAAAAATGGCCTGATTGTTCTCTCAAACAAGATTCATCTAAAATTCCATTTAGAGTTAATCCATTTAACTCTATGGTTTTGCAAAAATGATCTATCAAAGTTAGTAGCTTATTTTGATAATCCTTTGAATTGTTCATACTCCAATATCGAGGAAACACAATAGACATGGATTCAAGTATTTTTACTGGAGGGAATCTTACTCTAATCTATGAGGAAAGATCATAGGCAATGCACTTCACAGAAGCAGTTATAGACTCAATGATCATGGTAAAGTCTTCCCTTTTAACACTTGATACTCGCTTCCTATTCTTCCTTCCTGGTTCCTCAGACTCGACCTTGGCATAGTAGTACATTGGTATCTCAACTCCACGTACTTCTACACATAACTCCCCATTTACACCGATCTTTACAAAGTTGTCAGGATTGTCCAAATCTGCGATTTTAAGCTAGCTGGCAAATTTTACATCATCACATGATCGATAGAGATTATCTAGCATCATGCATGTCAATTTATGAAGCGCAGCATATTCTACAATATACATTGCTCTTTGCTGGGCCTTTTTCATTACATTTCTCATTTCCTCCAGCAAGGGAAGAATACCTACTAATGTTAAGAGTGTCTCTACATTAGATAACCTTCATAGCAGCTCAAGAAATTTGGGTAGCCCTGCTTCTTCATGACTTGAGTTCATTAGACCAAGCAACGATTGATATTCTGAAAACACTTGATGCACTGGTCCATCCAAAGAGATCCATCTAGTATCATTATCCTTCATAAGCTTGTTCTCATCAGTTAGTCCTTTGGCAAAGTGTTGAAATTCCCTCAATCATTTCAAACTTTAACAGAAGTATTGGTAGAGCTCTTTGATTAAAACTTCAATATTTTGTACTTGAACATTCTTGCTAAAAACTCCAAAATCTAGATTCATTCTGTGGGCCATGCAGTGAATGGGAGTAACATAGGGCACACAAGAAGATTGTATCTTTGTGCAAAGACCACCCCTGTGGCCTTGCATTACTGAATCTCCATCTACTCCAACACACACCAACTTATTGGCAATCGTCATGTCATTTATACCTCCATATTCAATTAGAGATCTCTTTACTAGTTCAAATATATTTTCACTTGTCACATTATCCTTCATTTAAGCAATAGTTAGTAGATGAGGTTGGCGGACAAAATTGTGTACAGTATAAACATGCATGCATACCCATAAAGTATTATCTACTATTGTAACCTTGTCTAAAGACAATGCAATAAAATTTGACTCTTTAATTTTTGCCTTTAGATCCTCTTTTTCAACATCGGCAAGACAACTTTCCCATTCCCATCCACTATTTACTGACCAATGAATGTTAGGATAGTTAGGAACTTTCAGAAAGTGTAATAAAGCACTCAATGATGGGTAGACTGTCATAGGATGCCCTCTGCTCAAATTATTTAAAATAGCACTTAACTGAATAGCTTTTCCCATTAGTTCTACTTCCAATGCTTTTCCAAAACAAGCTTCAATAGAGCCTTTAACTTGAGCAGGCTTCATCTGTATATTCAGCTAAAATTCATATAATTATGCATTCCTAACATGCAAAGATTCATCCTTTTTTTCCATCTTATCACTGATTTTTCAACTCCATCTATGGTTTTCTTTTCGTAAACTTTACCCATATGCTTCTCTATGGTGTCAATTTTTAACTGCAACCTCTTTTCCTTCTTATTTATCTTGGTGTAAATCTTACATCTGCATTCTACCAGAGGTTGACCTTTAATTGGATTGTCCACTGGTTCAATGAAAGGATACTTTGACACCCATTCTATTTGAAAATTCCTCGACAACTCCCACTTTCAATCATTTTTTGAACTATTTTTTCTTTTATTTTTCCCTGCACCATCATCTCTCTGACATTCTCAGTCTCATCCATGTCGATTATATCATTATGGCTACTCTGGGTATTTAACTGAAAATCCTCTTCAAGTTCATCGTGATCTGAGATATCAGGTTCGCCTACCTCTTCAATATGCCATGTAGTTTCAGGTTGTGAATCTTCAAAATCTACTTGTGATGAAGTAGCTTGTCAATTTTGGACAAAAACATTTCCAACACCATGACCAAAGTATGATGATAAGGTTCTGTGTTTTTTTGGCCTCTCTTGGCTTTCCCCAGTTGCAGGAGCCTTACCCTTATTCTTGTTACACTTATTTTTTTTTAACATTTCCATTCTCCAACGACTTCCATTGCAAAAAAAAATGTTAAATT
This sequence comes from Thuja plicata, assembly GCA_018584345.1. Classification (NCBI taxonomy): domain Eukaryota; kingdom Viridiplantae; phylum Streptophyta; class Pinopsida; order Cupressales; family Cupressaceae; genus Thuja; species Thuja plicata. The sequence continues at coordinate 1,563,925 of MU228536.1, read as the reverse complement.
ATTGAAGAAGTGACAATAGACTATAATATATATAAATATGATTCTGGATTTATTGGCCCTAAAATCATATCTGAGGGCTCCCTGTCACTAGTGTTCCCTAACTGGTTACCAGTTACCACTAAATAGTAATGAACTCAGAGCACTGGTTACCAATTACCACTAAATAGTAATGAACTCAGAACACTAGTTACCAGTTTCCACTAAATAGTAATGAACTCAAAATTACAGAGTTGCAGAATAAGTATCACTTATCTTTGCCTCAAATTAAATTGCAGTCGCTACTCGCCAATGTAGTATGTAGTTGCACTCAATAGTCTGAAACTTTGCTATCAATCAAATGTTTTTATACTATCCTTATTTAGAGAATTTGGCGGGAGGTATTAGGTCAAGGTATACAAATTTGGCGAAGCCCGCATAATTTTAACACATCTTGCATTATTTGTGAAGCAATTATGGGTTGTCCAATACAAAGGAATGATTAATAATGTTGGCGAATTTGGGTCGGGTTGAGACACGTGTCCACAAAATGCCAAGCAAATTTGGGGCAGCCTATAAATATAAATGTATAAAACTATTGGTGAATATAGGTCATCCATTTGGGTCGCGTATAAATTATAGGCGAATTTTAAAAATTTATAGGGACCAAAAATTAGATTCCATTGGCGATGATGTGTAAGAAAAGTAGAAAATTAAATAAAGCAATGGGCGATGAGCCCAGGCATTGGTCCCAATATTAATGATTGTTGGGCAATAGGGTCAACCTAATATATGAAAAAAAATTATCAATTGCCTGCTCGCCGACATGTGACATTCGCCAATTGGCAAATAATCACCACTAAAGTTTTCACTGATGGAGAGTACCAAACAAAAGATGACAATTTTATGCCCTATAAGCAGATGATCAAGGATGTGAAGAAGTACTTTGTGTTTATCACATTTCAACAAATTACAAGATTATAAAATAGAGCTACAAATGCAATGGAAACACTAGCATCCATGTTGCAACTGGAGGAACATAAATTCAGCTATGACTTCTTGGTGGAAGAACTATCCTTTCCTACATTTGATACACCTGAATCCCAAGTTATTTCTATCCTAAACATCCAAAACCAATCTAGATATACCAATATAACTACAAACCTTACCTAATGGCCTATCCAGAAATGAAAATTGAGCCTTAATTAGGACAACATGGTGTTATGTACTCATCACTACTAACATATATAGATGATGTATTAATGGCGTGCTACTTAGGTTTTTAATACAAGAATAGTATGGTCGCGCATTAAAAGAGGCCCATGAAGGTGTGTGTGGAGCTCACTTGAACAGTTTTTCTTTAGCTAAGAAAATCCTAAGTGTCAAATACTATTGGTCTACCATGGAGAAAGATGTAGTTTAGTATGCCAAAACATGTCAAAAATGTCAAACACATGGAAATCTTATCCATGCTCCAGCAAGGGAGCTCATACCATTTATCAAAAATTGGCCATTCTAGCAATGGACCTTTGATCTTGTTGGACAAATCTATCCCAATTCTTTAAGTGGACACAAATTCATCATCACAACCACCAAGTATTTCAAAAAGTGGGTTGAAGCAGTGCCGCTAATCAAATCCACTAGAAAACAAGTCGTTATGTTCATCTTGAACTACGTCATCTATAGGTACAGGATACCCTCATCTATATTTACAAACAATGGGGGGAAGTTCAAGAACCAAGACATTGAGGACCTTAGTGCACAGTTTCACATCACTCATCATTCCTCTTCAATATATTATCCTCAAGATAATGGACAAGTTGAGGCTTCAAATAAGAACATTCTAAAAATCCTACACAAAACTGTGAGTAAATCTGGCAGAGACTGGCATTTACAATTAAATCCAACACTATGGGCTTACATAACAAGCATCAAAACACCAATAGGATCCATGCCATTTTCTCTTGTATATGGTGCAGAGGCAATATTACCAATTGAAATAGAAATCCCTTCTTTGCAAGTATCCCTCCAAGGTCTTGTCATAGACGAACAATACTGCATAGATAGCGTTCAAGAACTAGAGATGTTGGATGAGCGTAGACAACAAGAATTTGATCACCTAAAATTTTATCAGAAAAGGATGTCAAAAGGGTACAACAAGAAATTAAATCCATGATATTTTAAAGTGGGGGAGCTCGTTCTAAGAGAGAATCCTAAGAATCAACCAAATAGAGAACAAAAAGGCAAGTTGAACCCAACTGGTTGGGGCCTTATGTTATTACAGCAATTTTCAGGATAGGAGCTTATTAGTTAGCTACACCTAAAGGATATTTTCTTCCTGATCCTATCAATACTCTACACTTGAAGTGATCTTATGCCTGAAATCTAGTCAAAGGGCTTGTATAGGGAAATTGATCCTAAGAAAATACCAAAAATAGTGGAAGATTGATCCTGAAGAAAGCCCAAAATAGCAGAAAAGAGAAAAATAAAAAAATAGTGGAAAAAGTCCTGAAAAAAGGTATTCTTGGTGAAAACCTAGAAAACAAGCACCTTGATACCACAAAAAAAAAGTGAAAAAGAGAAAAAGTACAAAAAATTTGAAAAACAAGAAAAAGTGCCTTGGTGAAAACCTGGCAAACAGTCGTCTTGGTAGAAAAAATAGAAACTTTCCAAGTGGTGATAACCTGGAAAATAGGCATCACTTGTAATTAGTTCTCCATCTATCAATGCACTGCTTGCACAATTCCTTCACGATCATTTCTTTGATATCAGTTGATCCTAAACTCTTCAAGAATGTACTTTCTTTGCCTAGAGTTTGTGTATATTTGCATCTTAGGGATAGACATACTACACTGGGGGCATCTCTACTAGTATGTTCAGTCATTATTTTTTGGTTGTGGGGTCATCCTAGGTCCTTGTCTAGGAAAGTTTTCCTCTACAAACAGTATTTCTTCAATACTTGAATCACAACAACTTGGTCACTATCACAAAAAAGGTGTTTCTTAAACACCACCTACCTGTAATGCACATCATAATAGTGTTTCTCAACACTTTAATCCTACTAGTGTTTCTGAACACTTTAATCAAATAGTGTTTCTCAACACTCTATTGGAATGCAATTGTTGATATTGTTTATCTTACTCACTCAGACACATATATACATTTCTAAAATCCAAGTTGCAATTGATGATTTCTCTATTGTGATTGAATAATGAATCAAAGGTGTTTCTAAACACCACATAAACACATATAGACTGATCTTGATTTGATTATGAATCTTTTCATGTTCTTATGATGTTTCAAAATAGGGGCATATAAATGGTTATGAATTTTCTTTGTCTGATTATCAATTGTTGCTTGTTATGTCTTTTGAGTTACTCCATGTCATCGATTACATGACAAAGAGTTACAAGGAGAGGGGCATAACATTTTATTGGTTTTCTGCATGTGGTGATTCATTCAATAATCCTACACACTTGACCTAATCTGGATTTTTATGATAAGAGCTTCCAACATGAGTGGATAACCGCATATATCTCGATCCTTTTTATGTGTAAGCAACAGTTAGGTTGATTCAATTTCCTTGTCTATTTCTAATAAACTTCTAAGTAAGGTATATGACATAGTATGTTCCCAAGGATATGAACATTAAATATTACTGTGAGTTACATATCTTACATTACACGTGAGTAGAAGATGATTCTTAAAATCAAAAGGAGATAACTGACAAGCCATTCTGGTCTCTATGCCTTGATGCTTAGGTTTATTTTCAACAATGCATCCAATTAAGGTAGTATTCATAGTCTCATGATACTTCCTTGGTATCACTAATATTTTTATTTACCAATGATGTATGTTACACAAACGCCCTATGATGATAACATGCTAAGTGTAAAAATATCAGTGACATTCCTAGAGGTTTTCATTTAAGTTTGCATGATTAATTTGACAACATAAGTAATTGAGCTCAAAGTGATTTCTAGTTTCATTCAAATCCAAGTTGACTACTTAATCTATTTACTGATATATTCATATCATGGTGTATCCATAGTATTACATTCATTTTGCATTCATAATGGGAAAAGAAAAAATCACAAAAACACAAATCATTCAAGTGTTGCATTTCTACATCCTAAGTGCATCCATACATATATTTGCATAAATAAAATCTCAAAAACATACATCTACATATTCACATAGAATCATTTAACACATCTATATATTAGTGAAAACCAAAGAGAATAAATGATGTCATCACATGAACATAAATCTAAATCATCACAAAGACCAAGTACATCATCAAGTATGAATCAATATTATCATCTATCACATACAACAACTATCAAAAGAAAAAATGCACATATCAGAATCAGAAGTTGTCATCTCATATATATATCAGTGAATATCAGATCAAAAATGTGGGAATGTATAAACACTATCAGGAGATCAGGATCAACATATACACATGTATTGAGTATCAAGGGTACAATAAATGATCATAGCAGGATCAATATACAAAAATATCAAGAATTAATAGTCTCATGTCTGACTCCCACCCTCAGCCTGATCAGAAGGGGGAGGAGGTGGTCCATCTCCTCGTGGAGGAGGTGGCGGTGGCATATCTCCCTCTAACTATTGTGCTATGATAGAATACAAAGGTGCTCTATATGGTTGTGGAGTAACTATGCAATATAGAGGAAAGTAATACACTTCTCTTTGTCCCTAATGTGTAGCAATACGATCCTATAGATCTCTCTCAACTCTCAACCTATCTCTTTGTTGCTCTCTCTCTACTCTAGGAGAACCTAGCTATTGATCTTGCTCAGATCTCAGTATCTCAAGTCATCTATCCCTATCTGCTAGAAGTGCCTTCAGCATACTGATGCGAGCCCTCAAATTCTCTCGCTCTCACTCACACTATGACAAAGGATCTCCATCTCTACCTGTATCTCTATTGGTATCTATTGGAGGATCCATTCCAAGAGGTCCACCTCCACCACTGCTCTCACATATAGGTCTCTCTCTTGATGATTTTTTTTTTGCCTAGTCAGTAGTGGACTTGGATCCCTATGTGGAGGTATGAACCTGACATGGGTACACCATCCCTCCACTCAACCACCCCTATGATCTCCATCATCACCCCTATCATCTCCATCATCACCCCTATCATCTCGGTCATGTCTCTGACATATGTCTATAGGAGGGCCTCTTTCACCTCTATCACCTCTACCATCCCTACCACCTCTCATATCCCAAATACCTCTTTCTCCTCTGCCTCCACCTCTCGCAAGACCATCATCAAAATGATCATAATCTAGTGCATCCTAAATATGTGGTTCAATCTCATCAGGAGTAGTAAATTGTGGGAATGCATATTGTACAAGGTAAGCCCCAAAATTATCTATAACTCCTGCATCTTCTACATTGATCTAGAAATCCCACCCAACTGCAACCATCTGCAGCCCCACTATGGATCCTCATCATGGATCTGAGCATATACTATAAGGTCTAGTGAAATACCTTGTATCCTCCCATACTTTTTCAATACGCGGGTGACAAAAATCTCTCAAATATGTATCTAGTACACCCAACCATATATTTTCTCTAGAAAAAGTAAGGCATCTATCATCGAACTGATCCCCACTCCTCATAGTTGAAGCATGGTCGCCACTCAACCACAATCACATCATCCATAACTTGGCACCAATATTCCATCTTACCCAAGTGGGGCTACTAGACATAACCTGAATAAATATAAACATAAGGGTCCTTGGGTGTCTGTTGTATGTCCATAATTGGTTGTGTAACTAGAATGTGCTCCTAGGCCCAAATCTGAAGAATGAGAATACCAACGGTCATGCTTTGAGAATAATAGTTTACAATCTCATACAACTCTCTATACATATGGCCTAAGATACAACTACCCCATCTGAATCTGCGGGTAGAGCCAATCATCTTCTCAAGCATACCGACCCAACCACACATAAAGCCATGTTATCTATGGTCAGGCATCAGGATACCTCCTATCAATCTAGCCAAAAACACAAGAAGGTTCTCATACTGAGCTAATATATAGTCCCAAGTCAGATACCGATGTGCAATGGAGGGATTTGAAAAGAATATTTGAGCATCTAAAATAGATACAGCTAAGCGAGACTCAAAGTCAACCTCATGACCCATCACTAGAATTTTCATGATCTCCCACACATCCTTTGGGGTTACTTTCATCTCACTGGTAGGAAGATGGAAGGTGTTGTACTCTGAATTCTATCTTTCAGCAAGAGCAGTCAACAACCCTCGATTTACCCTATTGTCGAGTAAATCAATCAAAGAGTATAGTCCTAAATGGCCAATAATCTATCACTTTGCCTCAATCAAGGAGCTAGCTAAGGCAAGAACATGCACAAGTTAGGGTCCTCTAAAGGATACAATAGGAAAATCAATGTGTCAAGTAGAAAGTAAAGACTTACATCAGTATTACAGCTAAAACAAAACATGTAGAAGATCTAATAGCTAGTCTTTTTAATAGGTACACAAACGCAATATAGTAATATTTACTGTTCTAAGCATTTTACAAGAAACGATCCTATTTTTCCTGGGTGTGAGCTCACATCTTGGATGCGATCCTATTTTTATAGGATGCGATGAAAAACATCACATGCGAGCCTACACAGGATATGACTATATTCATGTTTTGGTCAAAATTAACCAAAAGTGACTCACTAATGGATGACAAGATGCAATCTTGTTTCTAGGGGATGAGATCCAAAAAAAAATCATTTCCAAATGAAACACAAGATTTACTAGATGCGATCTGGAACCTTGGATGCCACTAAAAACTAGTTGGGCTATAACTAGAGCAAAAATTATCGAAAACAAAAATAGAAAGCATAAAAAGATAGGTCTTGATGTACTCACCAGGGGTGCATAGTGTGTCGGTCGCTCTTGATGATCAAAAAGCTCAAATTGATGCCTCTCAATGGGAACCAGCATCTTCTCTCTAGAGCTCAGGAAATTACCAAAGATAAAAGTGAAAATGAATGGTTAAAAATTCATTTTTGAGGAATATATTAACCTTTTAGGGAAAAACAGAAGCTCTGGCACCCTAAGAAGACTATCAATACTCTATTTTGTTCTTCTCATATCTATCGGGAATGAAATCAAACACGTAGAGAGTATCAATTGCAACACAGGAAAAAAAATTGTGACAATATCCTACAAATGCATAATTGATCTATACATACAGAAAATTAGTTGCAATCTTTACGCAACCAGTTTTTCAAGGTTCTATGTCAACAAGTTGCATATCACATATTTAAAATATTGGTCGTACATCATTTTATCATGCTCATAATTAAATTTAAAAGTAATCAACTTGGTAAAATTGTGTTTTCTCTTAACACATTTTCACTCCATCTCATTTTCTAATTGTTTCTTATTGATCCAATCAAGTGTTTCATCAATCTATCATTCTAAAGAGGGATTTCATTATTATTTCCTTCAATTTCATTCCTAAGGGGGCACGATCACACTAAAAATCAATCAAATTTTTGCTCAAAAAGTAAAATTGAATTCATCATCAAAATATTAGGGGTATGGTAGTTTCCTTTGATCAAGTTGGGACTATAGGATAGAAGGCTTCAATGCTAAACAAGTCAGATATCTATGTCTACAATCTCTCAAATCTTTATCAATCTCTCAGCAGCTTTGTATTGACCTTCAGTCAATCAAGTTCAGATTTAGCATTATCAATTCTCGTTCAATCAAGTTTAGAATTGATACCTTGAAGATCTCAGCAGCTTTGTACTGATCGTTATTCAATAAAGTTCAGAGTCAGTATTGTAAATTCTTGTTTGACCAAGTTCAGAATTGGTATCTAGTGTAAGAGTTCCAAGGTTTGCTTTGCACTTGCTCAAATATGGACTCCACTTGTCCAAGTCTACTTGAGATCCTAATTCACTCCTAGAATCCCCTAAAGTCTTAGGTCTTCAAGCCTAATACTATCCCAACTCCACACTAAGAGTTAGTTTCTCTGTGCTTAACCTTGAAATATTTCCACCATTGAAAGTACTTCTTGTCACAATATCCTCTTAGATGATTCCAAGCTCAAACCTTCCCAAACTTGCTTATAAGTGATAAAAAGGTCATTTATATCATTAATACATATAACTAACATCTCACTAATCCCATTTCAGTGGGTCTTCAATCCCAAAGTATTCGAGTTCCAAACTAGCTCTGGTTTGGGTCCTATTAGGCCTAATTCTCTATTAGCCCTATCCAGGGGGGTTTTATGGATTCTTGCTAAAATATTCCACACAATCCTAAAAAAAAATTAGGATTCAGATACCCTTTTCCAAGATCTCTAGGATTTTCAAGGTTTTAAGTCCCCAAACCATCCGTACACTACTGTCCTCAAATGTAGGTCATTTAGGGCTATTTTTAAGCATTGACAACAATCTACTGATTTCTTAATAGAAATGTATCAAGATAGATTAGTTAGGACTTGAGCTTTTAGAAGGGGTTCATTTAAACCCTAAGGCTTCTGGAACTCCACCTTTTTTGTTTCTCTCAAACATGCCTTTGCAATGGCAATCAATTCTTTCCTTGTTACACTCCTAGCCAGACAGGCCTTGCTCGCCTAGGTCATAACATTAAAAATAGCTAATCAACTCTTCATGACTTATCCTAAAGTATTTACACTATAAATAGGATCCCCTAAAACAATATTCCACCCTCAGGATTTTCCCATGGTTGCATTTCATGGGGGAGCCATGAAAACACAAACTACTCTAGACTGAACCATCAGACTCCCTAAAACTTAACCAATTTACAAATGCTAACAACTCAACTCTACAGTACTTGCACAAAGAAAGAAAAAGTCTTAAAACTAAATAACCAACACAATCCCAACATTAAAATTGTCAATTCAATCCATGTAAACACTATGTGACTCAAAATGATAGACTTTTGCTAAAAACCAAAATTGCAGAGCTTCTATTGCTATTCAAAACTTGCTTACATGATCAACCTCCTCAAGAAATGAGCCACACCATAACTTAAGATACTTCTTCCATGTTTCTAGGCCTTATCCATTAATTTCCCATTCCTACAATGAGGGGAATCCAATGTTGATGAGTTGCATGCAACATTTGCAAAAAGTTGCAAATGTTATCATGACAACTTTTTGAGCATCTTTGCATTTATGCTCCAATATATCTTTTAGGGCCTCTAACCCATATATTTTGATGAACCAACATAATTAAATCCTATTAAAGCATATTTCTTACTATTCCAAGGTCTAGGACACATTTAGACCAAATTTCCCCATTTAGGCCAAATATAGGGACTAAACACTAAAAAGCAAACTAACTTAAACTAGAATTAAATTAGCACTAACCACTAATTCACCTAGTCACACACAACAAAAATACCTTCTAAGGTCTTAATAAAAAACATATTGACTTGGCTAGAGTCATTTACAAGCCAAAACTAACTAGGGCTTTAATGATAGCCTAGGTTCTCCTGCACCATCCTCCCCAAATGAAAAGACTTCAATCCACCCTTGGATTGAGTAAGTTGAGGTCAATGCCCAAGTTTTTGAACTCTGCTTCCTTTATCCACACTGCATCTTCATCTAGTTTTCCTTTCCACTTGAATAAGTGCTCTTGATACTCCTTCTTTCTTGTCTTCTTGTAGACTCTATAATCCAGAATGTGTTCTGCTTCCTTGATTGGTGCAGATGGAAAAATGAGTTCTTCTACCTCATGTATGACTTCAGTTAAACTCTTATCTACATCTGGGATTGGACCTTTGTATGATACTAGGTCTACAACATTAAACACTGGAGATAGACCCATATCCTCTAGAAGTTCCACCTTATAGGCATTTGCTCCATATTTTGCCAGTATGACACATGGGCCAATTCTCCTCATCTGAAGCTTATGTGGTGTTCCTTTCTGCAATCTTTCCTTGTTGATGTGTACCATTACTAGGTCCCCAACTTTGAATTGGACATCTCTTTTTCTCTCATCCACTTTTTTCTTGATCTTCTCTCTATTCTCAATGAGTGTTTTCCTTACTGATTTGTGGACTTCTTGCATAGAATGTGAAAATTCATCAGCATAGCCACTTCCCTTGGCTCCATCCTTTAGGTCTCAAAGCTCATATATGCCTCTTGGATGAAGGCCATTAACAATTTCAAAAGTACTCTTACCAGTAGTCATGTTCACTGTGTCATTATAGGCATATTTTGCTTTTCCAATGAGTTGGTCCCAAGTTTGACCATACTCCTTAGTTAGACACCTTAGGAAATTTCCAAAAATCCTATTGACTACCTTTGTTTGGCCATCAGACTAGGGATGGTATGTTGATCCAAAAGATAAGTTGGTTCCCAACTTCTACTAGAGAGTCTTCCAAAAATGACTCATAAACTTGGTGTCCCTATTAGACACTATGTTCAGTGGCAAAACATGTATTCTGACTACCTCCTTGAAGAATAGGTAAGCTATTTGGCTTGCATCATTTATTGTCTTGCTGGGTACAAAGTGTACCATTTTGCTAAATCTTTCCATAATAACATAGATGTTATCCATTCCCTACTTTGTCTTGGGCAATCCTACTACAAAATCCATACTTAGACACCCCCATGGTCTGGTTGGAATGGGTAAAGGCTGGTATAGGCCTGCATTGGTAGATTTACCTTTGGCCTTCTGACATATAACACAACCTTCTACATATCTCTTAACATTGAAATTCATCTTGGTCCAAAAATATAATCTTTCGACTAATTCTTAAGTTTTGTTAACACCAAAATGGCCACTACGTGCACCATTGTGTTTCTCCTGTATAAGATTCTCTCTAATAGACCCCCTAGGGAAACAAAATTGACTCCCTTTAAACAATAGACCACTTTGTAAAGTATACTTAGAGAATTGACTATGAAAGTGAATTTTATACTCTTGGCATACCTTGTAAATGTCTGCATAGTCCTCATCTTCACCATATAGGTATTTGAAGTTGTCTATCCCCATGCTCTGTAGTTGAATTTCTTGAATGGTCAAAGCTCTTCTACTTAATGCATCTGCTACCTTATTCTGCAACCCCTTCTTTTGTTTTATGTTGAAGTTGTAAGCTTATAGTTATTCAACCCACTTCATATGCTTGTGACTTAGTTTATCTTGTGAGTTCAATAAACTTAATGCTTGATTGTCTGAATAGACTATGAACTCCTTTGGAAGAAAATAATGCCTCCACTTTCTTAGTGACTGGACTAGAGCATACATCTCTAGGTCATAAGAAGAGTATTTCTTCTTAGCTTCACTTAGTTTCTCAGAGTGGAAGGCCACTGGTCTTCCCTCTTGACTCAAGATAGCACCAATGGCTACATTGTTGGCATCACATTCTACTGTAAATAGATTTTTAAAGCTTGGAAAAACCAAAATTGGTTGGGTAGAATTCTTCTTTTTTAGCAGCTCAAAACCATGGTTGGCTTGGTCATTCCACACAAATTTAGTCTTCATTCCACCCTTGATAGTATCAAGCATAGGAGCACAAATTGCACTAAATTGTTTGATAAACTTTCTATAATATTGTGCTAATCCATGAAAACTTCTTACCTCAGTGCTTGTTCTTGGAGTGGGCCAGTTCATGATGGCCTCCACTTTGCTAGGATCCATCTTTAGGTTGCCTTGAGATAACACAAATCCAAGGCACACTAACTCTTGTTTGATGAATTCACACTTCTCCAAATTTAGCATCATCTCCTCCTCATGTATCCTCTTGCAAACCATTTCTAGGTGTTTGATATGTTCTTCTCTTGTCTTACTATGGATGAGTATATCAGCCAAGTAGACTACCACAAACTTTCCAATATAGTCTTTAAGGACTTCAATCATTAACCTCATGAAGGTTGATGGGGCATTGGATAGGCCAAATGGAATGACAAGCCACTCATACAGTCCTTCTCTGGTCTTGAAGGTTTTTTTCCACTCATCACCCTCATTTACCCTGATTTGATGATAGCCATTCTTTAGGTCTATCTTGGTAAAATACCTTTCTCCTCCTATAAAGTCCATTAGGTCTTCTATCCTAGGGATAGGGAACCTGTTGATGGGACCTTGTGACCGGGTCTGCCAAAAGAGGTAAGTTGTCACCAGGTACCAGGGTACCGTCCAACAATGCCTGTAAAGGTTGTTCAGGAAAGTGAGATTCCCTAGGCCTCCAAGCACATGAGAGTCAGGTCTCAACAGTGCGGGGCTTGGTTGGGAGATGTAACTATTTTTCAAGGGGGTTAGCTGGTTATCTTCAAATCATCCACTCCAAGGATTCAGGTAAGTGGGGTTCGCTCCAAGCGTGCTTTCACTTAGCAAATAAACTTAAAAAGATATTGCAGGGTTAGAAGTATTTCATCTACCTATAGTTATGCTAAACATTCAAAACATCAACAATGCTCTAACACACTATACTAAATACCGAAGAAATATGCAACCATCAGATCATATTTTATTAGTATAAAAGGAAAGGAGGTCATTAATCTACTTTAAGTATTAGAGAAAAGGACATAAAGAACACAAAGCATAAAATACCGTTAACCCAGAAGATAGAGTGCCAACAACATCATTGCGACAACCCTTCCTTCTTCATTAACATCTTTCTAGCAAGAACTGGTGCATGATACAATGGTAACTCCCAGGGAGCATCTAACTACTGAAAGCTTAAAACTATGGATTATTGAGCTCTACAACTAAGAAATGAGAAAACCAGATTGCTATCAGCTATGGACTGCAAAATCATCAATTTTGCTGACCCTTGGAATGAGGTCAAACTTATTATTTATACACATCACTTTGACCTAAACCTAACCCTAACTTATTTAACACTTTAAAATATAATATATTATCTAGTGGTCGGTACTACCTGCACCACATTACAAAAGACCTCAAGACGGAAAAGGCCTGACATGTCACAAGAATAAGACAATAAAGGTGGAGTGGAAGAATCAGCCTCAAGGAGAGAGTCGAAAGCAAAGAGAAAAAATTTGATCCCCCGGGGATCAAGGCTACATGCCTCATAAATGGGAGGGTAGCTCACTGTCTCCGATGCACCAAGTGTAATGTTGAAGTGGCACCTTAGGAAGACCATCTATCAGAAAACCTCTTGTTGAGCTGACGTACCTTGTTGCAGTTACCCATCTTCTGACAACCTTCATTGACTGCCCTGAAAGTGACCGGTTGGCTTTGGGAACCGAGACGTGGGTCACGTGGAAAAAATTCAAAATGTGGGATCTAGAACTTCAGGACTTGAGAACTTGTGTTTCAAAAGAATAAAGAATACAAAAAATTATGCTGGTTAGATTCTCCAAAATCTAAATAATTTTATTACTTTATGATTTTTCTCAAGCTTCCAACACTTGGATTACGCTTTCCTCATCTACACCCCAGATGCTTTCCCACTAGCTACAGACAACCTCCAATGCATCCTCAACCTCTCCGGCCCCGCTCTGTAATTCATCCACTACTTTGATGACATTGTGTGACCGGGTCATGGTCTTTGACAATCTGGACACTCGGCCCTGGTCAAAATCTCCAGCTAACAGGTACAAGGATTCCATCTTCTCATCGAACTTACTGAGGACATAGTCCTCTAGGGTACACGTTCTGGTGGTGAAGGGATCAACTTGTGATACCCTAACCATGAATGCCTTGAATAAACCCAAGGGATATTGGGTAACTATCAGCTTCTCTTTTAAGGTCTTAACCAGTTCCTTGCAAACCTCAATTTTGAGGGCAAGTCTGGAGTACTGGACCTAGAGGGAATCATATGATTCTTCTCCCAAAATACCAAACTCTGTGGCAACCTCCTCACCTAGGCTGCAGATCTCTTCCAACCCGGATTTCCACTTCTCATATTTTTCCAAGTCTTGCTCTCATATCTGAGCGGAGCTTCTTGCATGGCTAAGGACAAGATCAACCTTGTAGAGGTCTGGGAGGGATGCCGCTAGAAATTCTCTCATCGTTGTTACCTATTTAGCTGCCCACCCCTCCACTGCTTGCACTTTCTTTTTCATTATGCGCAGAGAGTCCACATCACCCTGTGCAAGCGGTAATTTGAAAGAGAGGGTTCTAGGGTGGACTTCAGCTAAAGGCCATTTTAGTTCTTCCAAAAGTGTGAGGATATTGGTGTTTGTTTCTCTTTCCTCTTGTAGCTTTTGGCCCTACTTTATGTACTAGGCCTCTATCACCCTAGTAGCCTCTTTCAACAAGTCCAATTCACCTTGCTTGTCTCTCTTCCCCAATTCTACCTCTGTTATATTGTAGTCTTCGGGCCTTACGGCTGCTACATATGTGTTTGTTGGGGGTGTTGCGATAACCACAATGGTACTGCCTGCTGGGTTGGTCCAGAGAGTATGGACAACCTGTGCCTTCTTGGGCTTCTTTACCTCGACATTTTTGGCCATCATCTCAGCCAATGAGAGTGGAGTGCTTGTGGTCACCACCGAGGCTTTCCTTTTCTTAGATTCTAACAGCCATTGGGGCAGCTGGGATTGCCTTGCTGCCAATATTTGTTCATTAGGATCCCTTTCATAATTTGGTGGTTCATTCCCAGAGTGGACGTTATCTTTGGGCTCCTTTTATTGCTCATGTTTCAGTTCTCCTTATTCCTATTCTTTTCTTGTCTCCTGTTCTCTGAAATCCTCTACGTTTTCTGCCATGTTTGTGTCTTCTATATTATCACTTAGGATCTTTTCCCTAGTCTCAGTCTCTGTATTTTCAGGGACTTCATCTTCCCTGGTGGTATCATCAGCTTCTTCTTTTTCCTCATCCAGGACCTCTTGTTCCATTTTCTACTGCTATTCCTTGGCCTTATCGACCTCATCCACTGTGATATTCTCCTCCACTGGGACATCTTCTGGAGGTGGGTGAGGTTGTTGGCCAAAGTTTAACAAGGTGGTCACCATTAAAACCTCACCGAAACTGCCCTAGCGCACTTGGTCACCTGGGGTTACCAAAGGAACCTAAAGTGTGATGGTTGTAGGTACGGTTGTTCCCTCAGGCTTGGGTTCTTCAACCATTACTTGCTCATTTGTGGGCTACCTTGGAAAACTCACGGTCCCCTGGACCGGCATTCTTTCCTTCTTAGGCTCTGTTTAAATCTCTTTCCAAGCCTCTTGCTCTGATGTATCCTTTTCTATGGGAATTTCCTCTTCTGTAGGG
Source organism: Thuja plicata (assembly GCA_018584345.1). Classification (NCBI taxonomy): domain Eukaryota; kingdom Viridiplantae; phylum Streptophyta; class Pinopsida; order Cupressales; family Cupressaceae; genus Thuja; species Thuja plicata. The sequence continues at coordinate 1,548,737 of MU228536.1, read as the reverse complement.
ACTTCTTCTTTATCTTGAGCTTCGATTTCTTCCACCGCATGACTAACACCCTACTGAATTTCCAGAAGCTCTTCCGCTGAGAAGATATGATCAAAATCATCGTGTGACAGAGAGGAGTCTGAAATATCCTCTAGTTTGGGAGAGTCTGAACTTACATCTACTGGGGGCTTCTCTGGCATACCAAGGGTGGCGCTTGGTACAGGGGTCACGGCTGTCTTCTTTCTCCTTATGAGTGAATCCCTGGTATCCAGAATGCTGGTAGACTCTGCCTTAGTGAAACTTTGTCTGTTCATCATTGTTGCCAATGAAGGGGGCCCTGCCAAGTGAGCAGATGCCATTGGAGTGACCAGGAGGCTGGCAGATACTTGCATGCTAATTTGCTGGCTGGCCAGCTTTGCTGCCTCCATTTGCTCATGGAGCTGGGTCATCAAAAGGGTGGGAATCTGAGCAGGTGCCTTGGGCACCTAGACTCCCTCTTTTTCTTTCCCTTTACTTACATTTGCTTCAGCAGCCATGGCGGATGAAGAAGGTCCGGCACCGACTGAAGAAGGAATGGTCTTCTTGACCATTGATTTCTTTCAGGTGCTCTTGGGGCACACTTGAGAAAAGTATCTATGACTTGCCTCTATGATGGGGCAGCATACCCCTTCAATCGTTAAATCCTTTGGAGTGGCCCAATCCACTAGAGGGAGGTCTAATTTATCTAGCCCCTGTCCTTTGTATGTTGGATCCTCCAGCGGCCCGCCATCTTTGAAACCCTTCAGGAAAGTCTGAAGGTCTAGTGTTTCCATGAGCCCTTTGGTCATCCTTGTATGTTTTCAGGCCCTGAGGTCAAAACTATCCTGGCAATCCACCCAAAAATGTTCAATATCTTCCTTATGTGGTGGGGACACCTGAGGTAGTGTTGTGGCAATCTTGCCCCGGGGATCATAATTCCTCTGGGCATGGTTGAATTCAACCAGCCCCAAGCTTTTCAATTCATTATCTACCTCCCAAGCCGCGATGAGGCTGCATGTGCAATTCCCACAAGAGAAAGGGAATGGTACATTGATGACCTTCTTCAATGTGAAGAAGGCATGCAGATCCATCATTTTCCAACAAAATTCTAAGAGAATAATTATATCCCCACAATACCAGGGAAGAAGATAGGGCTTCAAAATTGAAGCCTGTCACCCTAATGTAGGTGTGATTTTGGAACTGAATGAAGTACTGGCCATATGAGTTAACTAGCGTCATTGCTGCCTATGAGAGGCGGTACCTGGAATCTTGAGTAAGTGTTAGAATGTTCTGGTAAATGAAGGCGTCATTCACCCAACAGAAATTTAGAAAATTGAGCTCCTACTGCAGTTGGGGATAATGATCCCATGGTGTCACTTGTCTCGGACTGTTCCCAAGTTCCCCAGCTATTCCCAGACCTTGAAAAGCCAGGCTTTGTTGTGCCAATACCCACAGCACATATGATGTCATGTAAAATTGGGAATTCTAGGTGACGGTCCTCATCTGTGTATCCATGTGGCTTGATATAATGGCTGCCTAGTTGAATGTCCTTATAGGGATTGTGATGCAATACAGGAAATAATAGATCCATACCGATAATTCCTAGGTGTGGGGCCATCTAAAGATCCTGCATAAAAATATGATGCCCGCTTGAATGGGCTCCTTGAAATCCTCACGGGGAATTTCCAACTTCATTCTTTTGTAGTCTCTCTTTGGAGACTTCAGCCACTGACTGTTAAGATGTTGTCGGGAAATGATTTTGGTGTCACTAAATTCTTTTAATGATTTGGCCCTGGTGATGACTGTGGATCCTTTGAACTGAGGAATTCCAAACCTGGAAGCAAAGGTGGGAGCATCCAATGTGATAATTGTGGCGGGATATTGTAGTGGTTGGGGATTCGGAAGCATAACTAAGTGCGTAGCTGCATTGTATAGTACCGCTAGCTGCCTTATTATTTTTGGTGACTGCACCACACATAGAAACTTTTTGGCCTTTATGATGCCAGAGGCAGCTAAGCAAGTGGCAATCTCATCTCCTTTGGCCTTTAACCTGTAAATGGCTTGGATTAAACTTTTTAATTCGGCCCAAGTCCTGGGGTCCGGGTCTATTATTTCCTGAACTTTGGAGTCTATCTTGGATCCCGCAATACCTCCATCCTTTCAATACTTGGAGGTCAAAGGTAGCTTCGCTAACATTCTCTCAATATTTGACTTTGTAGCTTTCTGAGTAGAGGTGGTGGGTAGTTCCGGACTATCAGGAGGACCGAAATTATCAGACATCTTCAATCAATCTATCTGCAACCTGCAAGACTGGAGAACCATCAGGACATATATAAACATAAATTATAACTCTGGGAGATTTTTCACCAACCCGCACCTGTCAAACAAGTGCTAGTACATATATCAAAAGTTCTAGAGTATCTAGAAGGAACATGACTTAGCATTCTAGAGATTTGCTGACAAGGTGGCAAGGAGAAGTAGAAGACAAGGTCCTGCTTAAGGTCCAGAGTCCGGACAAACTAGCCGTTGCTGATGTGACTGGTGACGAGCCATACTTTGGTCGATGTGTGTTGGCACATGGTAAGATGGTAGGAAGTGTAAAGACATTTATGGCATTAATTAAGATAAGTGGGCCGACACGGGGAAAAAATGAATGTCAGGCTGGACATATTTATTAAATGCTCATACGTGGGAAATTAATCATGCCATCAATGCGATGAGATAGAAGAGAGAGAAATCTGCCATGGTTCAAACTAGTGAGGTGCCAAGTTTGAACCATGGAAACTCCATCTCGACGAGCTCAACCTCAGGAAGCCAAAACATATGACAGAGCTCGAAGAACTCGTGAGCTCTGAGGGATATACATAAAATACAAGAGGGATGAGGGATAAAGCATATATACATGCAATATACAAAAATATACATCATTCATAGCATAAACAAAATAGACATGATGTACATCAGCTACCCTAAAATAGAATATAGAATGTACATAATCCTACAACCCTCTGGCAGAGCCGACCCACCAACGGGTGGCAAACCAAAAGGCAGAAAGCACAAAACTAGAATGAAACAAATCAAGGACTAAAACCAAAAACAAACAAGGTGAGGGAAAGAACCAGAAGACCTACCTCATAATCCAAAGAATGGAAAAGAGAGGAGGCACTAGGACCGCTCTGCAATAGCTTCCTCCTCCAACGCTCATGAACAACTATCAAAAACTGACTCGTAGTTATCCACTAAGCTCAGAGTAATTCGCACTTAATCACACTCAAATTGCCAAGGAATCACTCTGAAAACTCTAAGTGTTTAATCATGGTAACTGCAAAAGTGACATGTAAATCTTATTTATACCTGAGGTAAAAATCCAATTACCCTCTTTCCCGCAAACTTCAGAATAGGTGATCCTCCAGACTCCAGGCCTGGGGATTCTAAACAACCATGTCTCCTTACAAGAAGGAGACATCGTGGTAGAGAATCCTGGAGTCTGGGATCCGGTTCTAGAAAGGAAACAATGAACTCCAGGACTGGGTCCTAGAGACATGAAAGACAAAGCAAAAACAAAACAAACCTCGCGGGAAGGAAAACTTGGAGAAGAAAACAAAAAAAAAAAGGCAAAGAAAACAAGGCAAGAGTCAAAAGAAAAGAAAAGAGGGGACCCAACATTTTGCACACAAAATATAGGGATGGGTATGTAGGGCTTAACAAATGGTGACTATCTATGACGAATTCCTTAGCGCATTTGAGAGCTACAGAATTTTTGGTTAGCAAAACTGGAACTAATTGTTACTCGAAGCATCCTGCTTGCAAGGCATGAAATGTCTGAGAAAATCCGACCATACTTGATTCAATCCATGGTCTTTCATTAGTTGTAAAGTGTGTGCTTTGGAAGGAAATCAATTTGATGACCTCTAGGAGAAGCAGAGAAGAGGCACTAAATATAGGTAACCCAAAGTCATCAAGTTTTCTCATTTCTCTCAGATACCAGAGTTTCGTCCCATCTTTTCTTTTCCTTGTTATCTTATTCTCTTATGGGTAGGAGGGTGGTACTTCTTTCACCATTAAACTTGAGCTTAGCCAAACTTTAATGGTGATACTTATTTCACCCCTCCACTCACCTTAATTTTTTGAATGGGGAAGGAAAACTCCAGACCCAGAAAGAATCTTAAAAGTTTAGACTTGGGTCAACCAACCAGTGTGACCGATCTACCCTCGGTGTGTTTGATTACTTGTTTCCTTTAATTTTGATTTGACTGATTACCGGACTTTCGGGGTTAAATCCAATGAAGATTACTCATAGTTTTCTACCAAACTCACAAAATGACTCTGGAGACCGGACCAATTCCACCATGCTAACAATAGATTCTAAGTTCAACACAAATGCAGAAGGTGCCATCCCGGAGACTAGATGTCATGCAAAGCATACCAACCTACAAAAAGGGAGCAAAAACACTGGAAACCTAGAAAAGAAAGAACAAAATTGAAAGAAAAAAAAATAGAAGGGGGCGGTCCCAGAGGAGGGCCAACAAAACTATTTACAAAATAAGGCACCCCAGAAGGGGACATGAGAAAAGAAATATTTACAAGCAAGAAGATTCACATATAATACAATTCCAAACAAACCTGCCTTACTCAAAATAATGTTTAAGAAACTATCCATTGATGGGAAATGGGATAGGTTCTCCATTCATGGTACTAAGGTGATAGGTATTTGCCCCGCAGATCTCTGAGATCAAGTATGGTCTGAGTCAGAGCCGTTCGAATTTAGTGTGCTTTCCTTTCTTTTCCTAGGCTTTATCCCACAAAAGGACCAAGTCTGAAATTTGAAAGGCCTTATACTGGGCTCTTCGGTCAAACCATCATTTTACCATTGCTTGGTGATGCATGAAGTGTTCCAGAGCTGTGTCTCTTTGTTCCTCCATTTGCACCAGATTTAGGAGCCAAACCTCCACGATGTTGTTCTGGTTGCTGAATTCCTGCATGAATTGTAAAACCAGGATCTGTAAGTTAATGGAGAATACTGGGTTCTGGTCGTAAACCAGATGGAATAAAGATGTTCCTAGGGCAGCCTTAATTTGAATGTGATCTGTTCAGAGGGTGAATCTGAACTTTTGGTGCCAATCTCGAGGATTCTGTTCTAACAAGTGTTTGATCACTTCAAGCAAATTTTTGTTAGTTGATTCAGCAACACCATTCCCCTGGGGGTAATAATTGTTGGAGAACTTTAGAGTGATCTTTTGGTCATAGGTCCACTTAATTAATTGTGCCAAAGAAAATTTCAGACCATTATCACATACTATAGCGAAGGGCATCCCAAATCTTGTGACGATGTTTTCTTCCAAGAATTTAGTAACCATGTCTGCCGTGTTGTTTTTACAAGGTATTGCCTCAGACCACCGGGTGCAGTAATCAGTTGTAGTTAGGATGTATCAGTGGTTGGAAAATGAGTTGGGGTTGATTTCCCTGATAAAGTCAAATGCCCATTGGGAAAAAGATCTAGCTTCAAAAATTGGCTCCAAAGGCATGGTCGGGTTATGCTCACGATGTGCCATGGTTTGACAAGTATGGCACTACCAAATGTGAGTGTAGACATCTTTAAAGATATAGGGACAATAATATTCAGCCTGAAGGATTTGATGGGTGGTGGCATCAGCTGAGCCATGTCGGTTCCAAACTGCCCATGAAATTCTTCAATTATTTTTGCAGCTTGGCCCCTATCGATGCACTGAAGGTACACTCCCTTATAATTCCTATGGTAAAACATAGAGTTTTTTATCATGAAGTGTGCACCTTTCAAGCACAAGACAAAACATTTTATTGGAGGCAATCCCTCTAGGCATCGGTTATTTAACAACAAGTACACCAGATCGGTGTACTACAGATCTCGAGTGATGGACTACACTATGTATGTCTAACATTTGATGTGTGGAGTCTCTTCTGCCATCGCTCTACTTAGTCCCTGACCTCGGACTATCTTCATGGGTTGCATTTATAAATTGTATTCCTAGAGGATGGCCATCCATTTCCCCCATCTTTAACCCAATTTACTCTGCATTAGCAGAGATTTTACAGCCTAGTCTAGGATGATAGCATGCACCTTGCTTCGGAGAATGTAATGCCAGATTTTTTTATGGCGTGAATAAGAGCAAAGGCCTAATTTTTCAATGATGAATATTAGACTTTGGTGTTCTTAAAGGAGGATCTCATGAAATCTATTGGTCGTTCTTCCCCTTTGACCTTTTTGGTCAATACTACCATGGCCGAATGCGGTGAAGCAAAGGAGTAAATGTAGAAAGGGAGGGAGTAGTCTGGACTAGCTAGAACTTGTACCTCTGTTATTATCTATTTAATCTAGGTGAACACCCACTTTCCTTTAGGACTCTACTCAATTTTGGTATCTTTCTTCATCATCTCATTGAGTGGCTTCACGATTTCAATGAATCCAGTGATGAACCATAGGACAAAGTTGATCTTTCTAAAGAAAGATCACATCTCTTTCTTGCTGCCGGGCATTTGCAATTTTAGCAATGCCTCAAATCTCTTAGGGTCAATGGATATACCCTTCTAGGAGATAATATGCCTGAGAAGCTTCCCTTTACTGACCTCGAATATGCACTTCTTGGGGTTGAGAGATATTCTGTATCGGCGACATCTCTCACAAATCTGGGCGAGGTGGGTAGAATAGTCACGCCTGTCCCAAGAAAAGATGGTCAAATCATCCATGTAGATTATTATGCACTAATTCACAAGGCCCTCAAATGCAATGTCCATGGCCTTCTAAAATGTAGCCCCTACATTAATCAAGCCAAAGGGCACCCTCCGATATGTGAACATTCCCCACTTGGTAGTGAATGTCGTTTTGTCTCTATCCTCATATTTAACTATAAATTGGTTATATCCAAAGTACCCATCCAAGAAAGACATCATTTGGGATCCATTCACTATCTACAACACCTCATCCAATGAGGGGAGAGGGTGATTATCTTTCTTGGAGGCCCTATTCAAATTTCAGAAATCCACGCAAAGGAAAATTTCACCGCTCTTCTTTCTCATAGGGACCAGGTTGGCAACCCGCATAGTATGCCAGATTGGAAAGATTATCTGGGCTGACAATAGTTCTTACACCTGTTGACAAATCAGAGGCTCGATTAGTGGGTTCATGGGTCATTGATTTTGCTGGAAAGGCTTAGCATAAGGTTTGAGTAGGATGGTATGAGTCATAATAGATGTGTTGTATGTCTTCAAATCCTCCTACCCTCATGCGATCACTTCTATGTATTCTCAGAGAACTGCAAGAATCTTCTCCTTTTCCTCAGGGGAGCAAGAGGTACCGATGTGTATCATTTTCTCTTCACCAGGCTGGCTGATGTTCACTTTCTCAAATTTACCTCCCTCAAAGGAGGATGATATCTTTTCCCAGCCCCAAGGGTCTGAGTCAAAGATTTGTTCAAGTGTGACCATCCCCTTCAGGATGGCGTTGGTTGGGAGATCCATGATCCTATCATTTTCATCACCCTATTCGGTGTCATCATGGTCTTGTTCCTCCACTATCTGGTCCTCAAAGACACCAACATTGGCCATGAAGGCCAGGATATGCTAATCATCCTCAAAAACCTGAAAATGGGTGACATTATCTAGAATGGACGGGGTGGGGATAATCTCAACAGAAAATCTCCAGAGTCGTGAGCCGGCCATGGGCTCAAGTGTCTGGCAGAAATAGCAAGGGCATCTAGGACATAGTTTCATCATTAGGGGATAAGATCAATGCCAAAGGCATCAAAATCTTCAATAAGGCTCCATGCTCGGTTTCAGTATGCAGCCAACCTCTTATCATGACACGTGTATTGACTCCAAACTTCTTTGATAATCAACTCTGAATCACCCAGGGCCCGAAGGTGAGTGATTCCCTTTCTTAATGTAAATAGGAGTGCAAGGACCAAGGCCTCATACTCTGTGATGTTGTTTGTGCAATTGAACTACATCCTGTAGGATGTAAGGAAGGATTTCCTCTATGGGTTGATTAATTCTACTCTGGCCCCATACCCTATTTGGATCGAGACCCATCAAACTTAAGGGTCCACAAATCATCATTTGTTGTCTAGGGCTGGGAAGATGGAGTGGCCTTTGGATTATCTTTGGGAGACTTGGGATGAGTTTCCTCTGGTGCTGATGGTATGTGGGTAAGGTTTACCTCTGGAGAGACTTGGGATTGAGATCCCTGGAGAAGTGGCACCAAAGAAGTTCTTCCAGTAGGAATACTGGGCTCTGGGGAATCAGCTGCATGCCCTTTGTTCTGAAGGGCGTCAATGTGTCAAGTAGCAACAGAAAGATAAGGCTCACACTCTAGCTTTGAATGCTTCTAGTAATGTACCTGACACCAAGTGCTAGACAAGAGTGTGGAAAGGGTCACTATGGCACCCTAAGAGTTAACCTCAACCCTCAATTTTTTTCTAGGTCCTAGGTTCTCTGTAGAACTATGGGATCTTCCCCGAGGTTAAAATCAAACATTAAGATTTCAAGGGGTTGGTACACCCTGAGGGAAGTCTCAAAGAATAAGACCTTGTTCACCCTCCTGACTTCGGTGAGGGCCTGTTTCATCTGGGGCTCACTTTCAACTTGGATCTTGTTTGATTCTCCTTCCCAGGGGAGCCATAAGTGGGAGAAGTTGATCAAAAAGTATCCATTTAGAGACTTAGACCAATTCTAACTTAATAACATCCCATAAGTGTCTGGGATGTCTACCACTTGGATATCGATTATGCTAGCTATTCTGGAGTCCTAGATGAGTTGTATCCAGACATTCTTCAATTCACCCACCATTTTCACAATAGTTTTATCTAGTTGGATTACTGCACCATTAGATGGGGTGGGTTAGAATCTGAGCTTCTGGCATATAGATAGGGGCATGATATTTCCTAAAGCCCAAGAATCTACTAGGTAGTTGTGTATGTTTTTGCCTTGTATGTTTAGGCCTAGTAGGAAGGGAGGATCTTCAGTATTTCCCTGGAAGACGACCGCGTTGGCATCCTCAAAAGAGACAATCTTGGGTGGGCAAATGACAGCTTCTAGGTTTCCCAAGAGCTTCAGAAGAGACTTCTTCTGCTTGGGATAGTTTAGTAAAACCTCCATCAAGGTCATGGAGGTAGTGGTTTATTCTAACACCTTTGTGATGTCAAACCTTCCTCCCAGGAATTGGTAGCTTCCCTCGACTAGGTCCTTTGCTTGGTTAGAGCTAGAACCTTTTGGAGAGACAGGTCGGTCAATTTTATTGTCCCAGAGAGGAGTATCCTTCAGAGGTTGGCATGTAAACTAGTCCTTTACCAACCTAGCTCCATGTGCTATAAGGAGCCCTTGGGTTGGTGAAGCCATTGGCCTCGAAGGCTGGAATCGACTTGTCAAAGAATCCTTGTAGTTCAGATTCTTCTTCATCTTCTCTGGCAATCCCAAAGAAGATGGTCTCACAAGTGAATGCACCATGAGTGGGCTCTTGCACAGGAGGCTCTGGGGAGTAGGATCAGATACTTGTTGTCTATCTAGTTGGGAAATCATGATGACTTTCTCTAGCGTGGCACAGTTTACCTCATTGTGGGAGCCTGTGTCATACAATCTACACCAATTGGTCATGGGCTGGAAGTCTGTGACTGTTGTAAAATGGGATGGCTCAGCACCACTCTGATTGGCATTTTGGTTCAGAGGCGAACCTACGGTGTTTGCGTTGTTGTTCTATTTTTGTTGGTTGGGCCGAGGCCCGTTCTTAAAATTTCTTCCCCCAGCATGGTTTTTTTGTTGGCCGGAGAAAATATTCCCTCTCTGGGGATTAGAGTTCTAGGGTGCGTAGGACCTCGCCTTTAGTTGACCCATGTCTACAGTCAGTGTAGATAGAATTCACCAAAGGGATTGAACCTCGGTGGTCAACTGAGTGTATGGGTCATAGTGTGAGGGTTGTTGTTGGTTTCTTGGGAAGGTAGTGGAATTCATCAAAGTTGAGGGCGATAATCCTCCAGTCATGGATGATTGGAAGAAAGGCACTCTGGATGGTTGTGTCTGTAGTTTTTGTATTGGCTGCAGTTGGTTCCAAAGAAAGATTCCAGACCCAGTGTTGTCTGGGTTTGTGATGGATACACATACTAGGCATATTGGTCTATCCGCAGTGGTGGGGGATTCATGGCCATCGCAGGGGCACCCATTGCCAAATTGGCGTTGTATCCCCCAGCATAAGAAGTTTCGCTGGGGATCATATTATATGGCGCGCTCTGCCCAATCCTGCCCGGGGATTTTTTGAGGCCGCATGACAGTTCTAAGGCTTGGTTGTAAACTTTCTCCAAAGTATCTCGGTCACCTGAGATGTTAGTTCTCCAAAGGAGAGTGGCAATGAAGGGGTCCATCATGTTGAGATAGGTCTGAATAGTCACTTCCGCAGATGGGATGAAGGGGCCCATGCACCACTTCAAAGCACATTAGAACCGGTGGTTAAATGCTGCTAGGAGTTCATTCGATTCCTTCCTGATGGAAATGAACTTTCTATGGGACCAAGCTGGGTCCACGTGCACGCAAAAGGCAGCCAGGAAGGCATCTTCCATGTCCTACCAACTGTTAATAGAGTTGGCAAGAAGATTGAGGTACCAGTTCAATTCATTCTATCCCATGGACAGAGGGAATATTCGGGTCACAACATCCTGATGTTGGATCCGGTGCTGGTTCATGGCATCTTTGTATGCCTCTAGATGCTCTTCTGCTATTTGTGATCCTAAGTGCTCATATCAGGGACAAATCTTTTTAGGGTGCGGGGGTAAATCATTGGCTACACCCGAAAAAGTTTCCATTGGGGACCCGATATTTCCAAAATATGTAGCCATCGGGGGAGTTGAATTTTGACTAGGTTGAACACTAATTCCTGGGATCATCTAGGAGGCTTGGGTATTCTGTGGTATTCTTGATTCCTGGACAATGGTGGCTGGCCTGACTTTTAGGGTCCCTTTCTTTTGAGCAGAGGGCTCAAGTTTGACAAACCTTCCAGGATTGGGAGCTGATCTAAGGACTATTTCAAATCTCGCTAGGGAGAATGTCACAATCCCACTGAAGGCTTGACTCCTAAAACTATGGCTTGGGGAACCCTCGGGTGGTGTATAATCTAAATCCTAAGAGGGGGATGAGTTCATGCCCTCCTTCTAGCATCAGTTTATATTGATGAGACCTTGTGACCAGGTCCACCAACAAAGGTAAGTTGTCATCGGGTACCGGGGTACCAGCCAACTTTGCCTATAAAGGTTGTCTAGGGAAGTGAGATTCCCCGGGCCTCCAATCACATGAGAGTTGGGTCTCGACAGTGCGGGGCTCAGTTGGGAGATGTGACTATTTTTCGAGGGGGATAGCTGGTTATCTTCAACTCATCCACTCCAAGGATTTAGGTAAGTGGGGTTCCCTCCAAGCGTGCTTTTACTTAGCAAATAAACTTAAAAATATATTTCAGGGTTAGAATTATTTCATCTACCTATAGTTATGCTAAACATTCAAAACATCAACAATGCTCTAACACACTACACTAAATACTGAAGAAATATACAACCATCAATTCATATTTTATTAGTAGCAAAGGAAAGGAGGTCGTTAATCTACTTTAAGTATCAGAGCAAAGGACAAAAAGAGCACAAAGCATAAAATACCGTTAACCCAGAAGACAGAGTGCCAACAACATCATTGCGAGAACCCTTCCTTCTTCATTAACATCTTTCCAGCAAGCACTGGTGCGTGATACAATGGTAACTCCCAAGGGGCATCTAACTACTGAAATCTTAAAACTATGGAGCATTGAGCTCTACAACTAACAAATGAGAAAACTAGATTTCTATTAGCTATGGACTGCAAAATCATCAATTTCATCGACCCTTGGAATGAGGTCAGACTTATTATTTATACACATCACTTTGACCTAAACCTAACCCTAACTTATTTTACACTTTACAATATAATATATTATCCAATGGCCAGTACTACCTGCACCACACTACAAAAGACCTCGAGATAGAAAAGGCCTGACATGTCAGAAGAATAAGACAAGAAAGGTGGAGTGGAAGAATCGGCCTCAAGGAGAGAGCTGGAAGGAAAGAAAAGAAATCTGATCCCCCAGGGATCGAGGCTACATGCCTCATAAATGGGAGGGTGGATCACTATCTCCGATGTGCTAGGTGTAACATTGAAACAGTGCCTCGGGAAGACCATCTGTCAAAAAACCTCTTGTCAAGCTGACGTGCCTTTTTGTAGTTACCCATCTTCTGACAACCTTCATTAACTGCCCTGAAAATGACTGGTTGTATTTGGGAACCGAGACGTGGGTTACGCAGAAAAAATTCAAAATGTGGGATCTGAAACTCCTGGACCCAGGAACTTGTGTTTCAAAAGAATAAAGAATACAAAACATGGTGCTGGTTGGATTCTCTAGAATCTAGAGAATTTTATTACTTTATGATTTTTCCCAAGCTTCTAACACTTGGCTTAGGCTTTCCTTGTCTACACCCCGAATTCTTTCCCACCGGTTGCAGACATCCTCTAATGCATCCTCAACCTCTCTGGCCCCGCTCTAGAATTTTTCCACTACTTTGATGACATCATGTGACTGGATCATGGTCTTTGACAATCTGGACAGTCGGCCCTGGTCAAAATCTCTGGTTGGCAGATACAGGGATTCCATCCGCTCATCAAACTTACTAAGGACATAGTCCTCTGGGGTACACGTTCTAGTGGTGAAGGGATCAACTTGTGATACCCTAACCACGAATGCCTTGAATAAACCCAAGGGATATTGGGCAACTATCAGCTTCTTTTTTAAGGTCTTAACCAGTTCCTTGAAAAACCTCAATTTTGAGGGCAAGTTTGGAGTACTAGACCTAGAGAGAATCATATGATTCTTCTCCCAAAATACCGGACTCTGTGGCAACCTCCTCACCTAGGCTACGGATCTCTTTCAACCCGGCTTTCCACTTCTCATTTTTTTCCAAGTCTTGCTCCCATATCTGAGTGGAGCTTCTCACGTGGCTAAGGATGAGATCAACCTTGTAGAGGTCCGGGAGGGATGCTACTAGAAATTATCTCATCATTATTACCTATTTGGCTGCCCATCCATCCACTGCTTGCGCTTTCTTCTTCATTATGCATAGAGAGTCCACATCGCCCTGTGCAAGTGGCAATTTGAAAGAGGGGGTTCCGGGGTGAACTTCAGCTAAAGGTCATGTTAGTTCAGCCAGAAGCATGAGGAGATTAGCATTTGTTTCTCTTTCCTCTTGTAGCTTCTGGCCCTGCTTTATGTACCGGGCCTCTATCACCCTAGTAGCCTCTTTCAGCAAGTCCAATTCACCTTGCTTATCTCTCTTCCCCAAGTCTACCTTTGTTATATTGTAGTCTTTGGGTGGCCTTACAGCCACTGCATCTGTGTTTTCTAGGGGTGTTGTGATAACTGCAATGGTACTTCCTGTTGGGTTGGTCCAGAGAGTATGGACAACCTGTTCCTTCTTGGGCTTCTTTACTTCAGCATTCCTAGCCATCATCTTGGCCAATGAGAGTGGAGCGCTTGTGGTCATTGTCGGGGATTTCCTTTTCTTAGATTCTACTAGCCATTGGGGTGGTTGGGATGGCCTTGCTTCCAATATTTGTTCATTAGGATCCCTTTCAATATCTAGCGGCGCATTTCTGGAGTGGACATTATCTTCGGGCTCCTTTTCTTGCTCCTGTTCCAGTTCTCCTTGTTCTTGTTCTTTTCTTGTCTCGTGTTCTCTAGAATCCTTGACATTTTCTGCCATGCTGGTGTCTTCTGTAGTATCACCCGATATATTTTCCCCTATCTCAGTCTCTGTATTTTCAGGGACTTCATCTTCCCTAGTGGTATCATCAGCTTCTTCTTTTTCCTCATCTGGGACCTCTTGGTCCATTTGTGTTATTTTTCCTAGGCCTTATCAGCCTCATCCATTGCGATATTCTCCTCCGCTGGGACATCTTCTAGAGGTGGGTGAGGTTGATGGCCAAAGTTTAATAAGGCGACCGCCGTTACTACCTCATCAAAAGTGCCCCAGGGCACTTGCTCACCCAAGGTTACCAAAGGCACCTGAAGCGTGATGGTTGGAGGTACAGTTGTTCCCTCGGGTCTGGGTTCTCCCACCATCAATTTCTTGTTTATGGGCTGCCTTGGAAAATCCACAGTCCCCTAGATTGGCATTCTTTCCTTCTCAAGCTCTGTTTGAATTTCTTCTTGAGCCTCTTGCTCTGATGTATCCTTTTCTATGGGAATTTCCTCTTCTGCAGGGACTTCTTCTTTATCTTGAGCTTCGATTTCTTCCACCGCATGACTAACACCCTACTTAATTTCTAGAAGCTCCTCCATCGAGAAGGTATCATCAAAATCATCATGTGGCAGAGAGGAGTCTGAAATATCCTTTGGTTCAGGAGAGTCCAAACTTACATCTACTAGGGGCTTCTCTTGCATACCAAGGGCGGCGCTTGGTACAGGGGTCACAGTTGTCTTCTTTCTCCTTATGAGTGAAGCCCCAGTATTCAGAATGTTGGTAGACTCCACCTTAGTGAAATTCTATCTTTTCATCATTGTTACCAATGAAGGGGGCCCTGCCGGGTGAGTAGATGCCATTGGAGTGACCAGGAGGCTGGCAGATACTTGCATGTTGATTTGCTGGCTGGCCAGCTTTGCCACCTCCGTTTGCTCATGCATCTGGGCCATCAAAAGGGTGGGAATCTGAGGAGGTGCCTTGGGCACCTGGACTCCCTCTTTTTCTTTCCCTTTACTTACATTTGCTTCAGTGGCCGCGGTGGATGAAGAAGGTCTAGCACCGGCTGAATAGGGAATGGTCTTCTTGACCATTGATTTCTTTTGGGTGCTCTTAGGGCACACTCGGGAAAAGTATCTATGACTTACCTCTATGACAGGGTGGCATACCCCTTCAATCATTAAATCCTCCAAAGTGGCCCAATCCACTGGAGGGAGGTCTAATTTATCAAGCCCATGTCCTTTGTATGCTGGATCCTCCAATGGCCCGCCATCTTTGAAATGCTTCAGGAAAGTCTGAAGGTCCAGTTTTTCCATGAGCCCTTTCCTCATCCTTGTATGTTGTTAGGCCCAGAGGTCAAAACTATCCTGGTAATCCACCCAGAAATCTTCAATATCTTCCTTATGCGATGGGGATGCCCGAGGTAGTGTTGTGGCAATCTTGCCACGAGGATCATAATTCCTCCGGGCGTGGTTGAATTCAACCAGCCCCAAGCTTTTCAATTCATTATCTGCCTCCCAAGATGCAGTGAGTCTGCATGTGTTATTCCCATAAGAGAAAGGGAATGGTACGTTGGCGATCTTCTTCAATGTGAAGAAGGCATGCAGATTCATCATTGGCCTACAAAATTCTAAGAGAATAATTCAATCCCCACAATACTGGGGAAGAAGATACAGCTTCCCATTGAATCTTGTCACCCTAATGTAGGTGTGATTCCAAAACTGAATGAAGTACTAGTCATAGGAGTTAACCAGCATCATTTTCGCCTATGAGAGGTGGTACCCAGAATCTTGGGTAAGTGTTAGAATTTTCTGGTAAATGAAGGCGTCATTCACCCAGCAGAAGTTCAGGAAACTGAGCTCCCACTACAGTTGGGGATAATGATACCATGGTGTGACTTGTCCTAGACCGTTCCCAAATTCCCTAACTATTCCCAGACCTTGAAAAGCTGGCCTTTTCTGTGCCAGTGCCCATAGCACATATGATGTCATGTAAAATTGGGAATTCTAGGCGACGGTCCTCATCTGTGTATCCACGTGGTTTGATATAATGGTCGCCCAGTTGAATATCTTGTTGTGGGTTATGATGCAATACAGGAAATAATACATCCACACTGAGAATTCTTGGGCGTGGGGCCATCCAAAGATCCTACATAAAAATATGATGCCCACTTGAATGGGCTCCTTGAAATCCCCGCGGGGAATTTCCAACTTCATTCTTTTGTAGTCTCACTTTGGAGACTTCAGCCACTGACTGTTAAGATGTTGCCAAGAAATGATTTTGGTGTCACCAAATTATTTTAATGATTTGGCTCTGGTGATGATGGTGGATCCTTTGAACTGAGGAATTCCCAACTCGAAAGCAAAGGTGGGAGCATCCAATGTGATAATTGTGGTGGGATATTGTAGTGGTCGGGGATCCGGAAGCATAACTAAGTGTGTGGGTGCATTGTATAGTACCACTAGCTACCCTATTAGTTCTAGTGACTGCACCACACATGGAAATTTCATGACCTTTATGATGCCAGAGGCAGCTAAGCAAGTGGAAATATTATCTCCTTTAGCCTTTAACATGTAAATGGCCTGGATTAAACTTTGTAATTTGGCCCAAGTCCCAGGGTTCAGGTCTGTTATTTCTTAAACTTTAGAGTCTATCTTGGATCCCACAATACCTCTATCCTTTGGATATTTGGAGGTCAAAGGAAGCTTCGCTAACATTCTCTCAATATTTGACTTTGTAGCTACCCAAGTAGAGGTGGTGGGTAGTTCCAGACTATCAGGAGGAGAGAAATCGTCAGACATCTTCAATCAATCTATCTGCAACCTGCAAAATCGGAGAACAGTCAGGACATATATAAACATAAATTATAACTCCAAGAGTTTCTTCACCAACCTGCACCTATCAAACAAGTGTTAGTACGTATATAAAAAGTTTTGGAGTATCTAGAAGGAACATGACTTAGCATTTTGGAGCTTTGCTAACAAGGTGGCAAGGAGAAGTAGAAGACAAGGTCCTGCTGAAGATCTAGAGTCCAGACAAACTAGCCATTGCCGATGTGACTGGTGATGAGCTGTACTTTGGTCAATGTGTGTTGGCACATGGTAAGACAGTAGGCGGCATAAAGATATTTATGGCATTAATTAAGACAAGTGGGCTGACACAGGGAAAAAATGAATGCTAGGCTAGACACATTTATTAAATTCTCATACATGGGAAATTAATCCCACCATCAATGTGACAAGACAAAAGAGAGAGAAAGTTACCATGGTTCGAACCAGCGAGGTGCCAAGTTTGAACCATGGTGACTCCATCTCGACGAGCTCAACCTCAAGAATCCAAAATGTATGACAGAGTGCAAATAAATCACGAGCTCTAAGGGATATATAGAACATATACATCAAATATAGGAGGGCTGAGGGCTGAAGCATACATACACACAATATACAAAAATATACATCATTCACAGTATAAACAAAATAGACACAATGTACATCAGCTACCCTAAAATAGAATATAGAATGTACATAATCCTATAGCTGCATAGAGGGTGGACAACCCTCTGGCAGAGCCAACCCACCAACGGGTGGCAAACCAAAAAGAAGAAAACACAAAACCAGAATGAAACAAACCAAGAACCGAAACCAAAAACAAAAAAGGTGAGGGCAAGAACCAAAATACCTACCTAGGAATCCAAAGAATGGAAAAGAGAGGAGGCACTAGGACCACTCTACAAAAACTTTGTCCTCCAACTCTCATGAACAGCTACCAAAAACTGACTCGTAGTTATCCACTAAGCTCAGAGTAATTCGCACTTAATCGTACTCAAATCACCAAGGTATCACTCTGAAAACTCTAAGTGTTTTAATCATGGTAACTGCAAAAGTGACATGTAAATATTATTTATACTCAAGGTAAAAATCCAGTTACCCTCTTTCCCATAAACTTTAGAACAAGTGATCCTCCAGACTCCAGGCCCGGGGATTCTGAACAACCATGACTCCTTACGAGGAGACATCATCGCAGAGAATCCAAAGTCCAGGATCCGGCTTTGGAAAGGAAACAACCAACTCCAAGACCGGGTCTTGGAGACATGAAAGACAAAGAAAAAACAAAACAAACCTTGTGGGAAGGAAAACCCAGAGAAGAAAACAAAAGAAACAAAGGAAAAGAAAACTAGGGAAGAGCCAAAAGCAAAAAAAAGAGGGGACCCAACATTTTGCACACAAAATATAGGGATGAGTATGCAGGGAATAATAGAACCTATACCTAATGGTTATCCTATTTATTTCTCTGGAGTTTGTACATAACCTCCATTTTCCTCCCCTTTTAGGGGCTAAGATAGTGGTCATGGCACAAGGGCTAATGGACTTCCTAATTAGACCTTGGCTCAATAGTTACTTAATCTGCCTAGCTATCTCCTCATTTTGTTGAGGATTCATTTTGTATGCAGCCTTATTGGGTAGGGTAGCTCTAATTATTCGGTCTATTTGGTGGCTTACTGACCTCTTAGGTGGTAGGGATGATGTTTTTCCATCACTGACTATGCCTTCATACTTCTGCAGCAGCTCCTGCACTTCCTTTGGCAACTATGTCTTCTTCATTGCTTTGTCTGCACTTTCATCTTTTGGTTTCAACACCAATGCAAAACCAACTCCTTCTCCTTCTTCCAAGGCCTCTAAGAACTCCTTCTCACTCACCATGAGAACATTTGGTCCAGATGTATTTATCTATGCATCTTCTAGTAGTGACTGGATTTTGAATGTCACATTGTCCTTCTTGAAAGTGTATGAGTTCTTTGCACCATCATGCATGGCCTTTCTGTCAAATTTACATGGTCTACCTAGGAGTAGGTGGCATGCATCCATAGGTAGGACATCACATAATACTTTTTCCTTACACCTCCCAATTGAAAACTCCACCCAAGCCTGCTCATTGACAAGAAAATGCTACCCTTTGTTTAGCCAGGTGACCTTGTAAGGATTGGTGTGGGGTATTCTTGTCATCTTCAACTTGCTGATGGCTTCCTCTTACACTATATTATCATTAGACCCTGATTCTATGATGACTCTATACAATTTTCCCATTATCTTACACTTCACCCCAAATAGTGACCTCAACCTGCTAGGCTCTTCTTTTATTGGATCTTTTATCAGAGTTCTTATCATCATGAGATTCTGATCTCCTTCCTCTAACTCCAATGGCACTTCAGGGTGTTTACCTCCACCACTAGTTTCTTCTTGGACATATCTCACCCTCTTGTCACCTCCTTGTGAATTTTAACCCTTCTTTGGACATTTTTATGCATGATAACCCATCTGATTGCAGTGGTAACATTTCATGTTGGAAAAGTAATTACCCCTGCCTTGATTGTTGTTTCTTCCTCTGCTATTAGAGTTCCTTCCTCTATTTAAACCTCCTCTACTGATATTTCCTTCTTGTTGTTCAACAAATTTTTTCTCCCCTTGGTTCTTGGGTTCAAAAATCCTTCCACCATATCCACCTCTCTGCCCTCTAGTGTCTCTCCCTCTACCTCTTCCTCTGGTAGTACTAGAGTCTTGTTTCATCCTTATCTTCTCTTCAAATTTGATGGCACTTCTGAATGGTGTCTAGAGTCAAAAGACTCATCTCATCTTGTATGGTCTACTTTAGTCTATTAAGGTATCTTTCTACCTTTACCTTCTCATCCTCTGCAACTCTAGATCTCATGAAAAGTCTCTAAAATTCTTCAGTGTATGAGTTTACATCTAGGTCCTTTTGTCTTAGACCTTACCTTCTCTTATGCAATTGGATTTCATAATCCTTAGGGATATAAGCTTCTCTAATTTTCACAACCATAGCCTTCCATAAAGGAATGGGCCTGTTTCCTTCCTTCTCTCTCTCATCTTGGATTAATTTCCACCAAGTGAGTGCAGACCCTCTCAGTCTAGATTTTTCAACCTTCACCTTTTGAGCCTCAGTGATTCCATCACACTCAAAATGGTTTTCTAGTCCCTCTATCCAGTCAAGAACTATCTTTGGCTCCATCTTTCCAGTAAATATTGTAACTCCTTCTAGTGCTTTTCCACTCATAGCCTTTAGAGCTTTCAGGAATGGCTCCTCATTAAGGATGGGGTTAGCTTCAATTACTTCATCATTAATGGCAATATCTCTGCCTTTCCCTTCAACCTTATCCTTCACTTTATCATATTTCTCATCAACTTCATCTACCTTTTTCTCTATTTGATCCAATATGTCTCAGATCATTCTATTCTCCACTTCTTTATCATCCACTTTCTTAGATAACTCCACTTTATTCACCATTGTTGACTCTCCTACTGATTCAGATGGTTGGAACATTAACCACAAGTCTGATCAACTTGTCTCTGATACCAATCTGGTGTAAGAGTTCCAAGGTTTTCTTTGCACTTGCTCAACTATGGAATCCACTTATACAAGTCTACTTGAGATCCTAATTCACTCCTAGAATCCCCTAAATTCTTAGGTCTTCAAGCCTAATACTATCCCAACTCCACACTAAGATTTAGTTTCTCTGTGCTTAACCTTGAAAGATTTCAACCATTGAAAGTACTTCTTGTCACAATATCCTCTTGGATGATTCCAAGCTCAAACCTTCCCAAACTTTCTTATAAGTGCTACAAAGTTCATTTTTCTCATTAATACATGTAATTGACATCTCACAAATCCCATTTTAGTGGGTCTTCAATCCCAAAGTGATTGAGCTCCAAACTAGCTCTGGTTTGGGTCCTATTAAGCCTAATTCTCTATTAGCCCTATCTAGAGGGTTTTTATGGATTCTTGCTAAAATCTTCCACACAACCATAAAAAAAACATAGGATTAAGATACCATTTTCCAATACCTCTAGTATTTTCAATTTTTTAACTCCCCAAACCATTTGTACACTATTGTCCTGAAATGTAGGTCATTTAGGGCTATTTTCAAGCATTGACAACAATCCACTGATTTCTTGCTAGAAATGTATCAATATGGATTATTTAGGACCTGATCACATAGAATGGGTTCATTTAGACCCTAAGGCTTCTGGAACTCCACCTTGTTTGTTTCTCTCAAACATTCCTTTGCAATGGCACTCAATTCTTTCCCTGTTACACTCCTAGCTGGACAGGCCTTGCTCACCTAGGGAATAACATTAAAAATAGATAATCAACTCTTCATGACTTCTCCTAATGTATTTAAACTATAAATAGGATCCCCTAAAACAATAATCCACCCTCAGGATTTTCCCACAGTTGGATTTCATGGGGGAGGCATGAAAACACAAACTACTTTGGACTGGACCAGCAAACTCCCTAAAACTTAACCAATTTACAAATGCTAACAACTCAACTCTAAAGTACTTGCACAAAGAAATAAAAATTCTTAAAACTAACTAATAAAAACAATCCAAACATTAAACTTGTCAATTCAATCCATTTAAACACTTTTTAACTCAAAATTCTCAACTGTTGCTAAAACCCAGAATTGCAGAGCTTCTATTGCTATTCAAAACTTGCTTACATGATCAACCTCCCCGGGAAATGAGACACACCATACCTTAAGATGATTTTTCCATTTTTATAGGCCTTATACATTAATTTCCCACTCCTACAATGAGGGGAATCCAATGTTGTTGAGTTGCATGCAACATTTGCAAAAAGTTACAAATGTTGTCAAGACAACTTTTTGAGCATCTTTGCATTTATGCTCCAATATATCTTTTAGGGACTCTAACCCATATAGTCTGATGAACCAACATCATTAAAGCCTATTAAATCATCTTTCTTAATATTCCAAGGTCTAGGACACATTTAGACCACATTTCCCCATTTAGGCCAAATCTAGGGACTAAACACTAAAAAGAAAACTAACTTAAACTAGAATGAAATTAGCACTAACCACTAATTCACCTAGTCACACACAACAACAAGACCTTCTAAGGTCTTAAGAAAAAATATATTACCTTGGCTAGAGTCAGTTACAAGTCAAAACTAAGTAGGGTTTTGAGGATAGCCTAGGTGCTCCTGCACCAGTATCTCTAGATCTGTGTTCAATCGACCTTTATTCGATCAAGTTCAAAGTTGATACTATCAGTATTAGTTCAATCAAGTTCGAGACTGGTCTCATCAGCTAAATTTTATTCAATCAAGTGCAGAGTTCTGAAACTTTATAAAAGTCAATATCAGACATTCTTTGAATCAATGTGTTTCTCACACATCAATTCAAAGAGGGGAATTTTTAATCACCCTAATTAGGTCTACTCTAAACAGAGACCCTATTTGCCCTAAATGTGATCATACCCTCAATTATGTCAATCCATCTATTCGATTATTGGCATAATTCATCAAAACTAAAATAATCTCTCAAATCAAAGTGATTTCATCACTACCTCACATTACTTACCTTAGCCTATTTATTCAAATCAATCCCATTAAATCTTTGGCTAAAGTAATTAATTAAAAAGAAATTAATAAAACTCTTGAAATACAACTCATCACATGCACATGTAAATTCAATCCATGGACCAATGAGATTTCACTCACATTGATCAACTAAGATTCAATCCTCACCTCTCCTCGGAAATTGATCTCAACCCTCCATTTCTCGTTTTCTTCCATAAAAGGATTGAATTTTGAGCTCAATAGTTCCTAATTTTTGTAATTCTAATTTCACTCTTATGGTGTTCATTTGGTTTCATGAATTCATAGCTAATTAGATAACTCTTTCATTTGTGCTTTAATGAATCATTTTTAGCATGAATTGCATGATGGATAGTTTTAATTTCACTTGAATCTTTCATTCTAGGATTGCATGTGTCATTGATCTAATGCATAATCTGAGGGAAACTTTATAGCTTAGATCATACTCTTTCTAGATTGGAAGCAATATGTCAATTTCCTTTGGTTCTTTATATTTTTCAATTGAATTTTATGCTTCTAACCAATGATATAATGACATATTGAAGTGTTGTGTGGCAGCTTGCAGGTACAATAATCACATACACTGTGGTTACCTAATTATGATCGCTTACCTATATTATCTAGATTGGGAATTATTATATTGTACATGATGTTGTTATTCCATGATTATCTGTGTGATTTGATCTAGTGGTTGCACTATGTGATGTAGTTTATTACTGTGCCTTATTTCAGTTACATGTATCATTGCTAATTTTAAATGTTAGATTATGATGTTAGGTAATATTTTGATCATATCTACATGATGATGCTTTATGATGACATCTGGTGTATTTTTATTTGAGAAACAATAGATTATTATGTTGATAATTATATCTAATTTCACCATAGTACTGTGTCTTATATGTCGTTGGATATTTTAATAATTACTCTCATTGATATATGCTCATGTTGTCATGACGGTTTATTTAATGCTCATCTTTAAATGTATAAATATTAATGTAATGGTTATTTAAATGAATTAATTTTCACTACTCTCTCATGCAATTGATATATACATATACATTTACATATACTATATATGTGTGTGTATATCACACACACACACATATATATACACACATATATATGTGTGTGTGTATATATGTGTGTGTGTGTGTACACACACACACACACATATGTGTGTGTGTGTATATAAATGTATATATATATGTATATATATACATATATATATATACACATACATACATATATATATGTATATGTATATATATACATATTTACATATATATATATACATATTTATATATATATATACATATGTGTGTGTATATATGTGTGTGTGTATGTATATTTATATATTTATATATATATTATACATTTATATGTATATATACTGTTGGAAATATTCAGGATTAACCAAGTTACTGAGAGGGGAGGGGTGAATCAGTAACTCTGCAAACTTTTAAAACATTTCTGCACTTTTATATTCTTTAACCATTCATACATCTAATCTACTGCAAC
>MU228536.1:1491751-1524935 GCA_018584345.1 Thuja plicata | reverse complement strand
GCTCTCGGTAAGAGTAGAGGCTCGGTCCATACTATTCCCGAAGTGTAGCTTGGAACTCGGTAGCTGTGGTGACTCGGTAGATATATTGTCACTCGGTAACCACTGGTGACTCGGTAGTAACTGACTTCTCGGTGACTACCGTCTGCTCGGTAACTGCTGTTATGCTCGGTGACTGCCTTACTGCTCGGTTTGAACTGTTTGATCGGTGAGCTTTACTGAATGCTCGGTATAGGCTGTGGATTGAGTGATAAGCTCGGTAAGCATTCAAAACCGAATAAGTGTTTTCACTAAGTGCATTCACTGATGCCAAATGTATCATTATTCCAACAATATACATATATACATACATATATATGTATATATATAATGCTTTACATGTTTGTACATAGTGAGACAAAGTCGTAGCTACCCCCTTTGTGAGGTCCACATGAGGGTGTCATTCCCCTTCGTTGTTTCATTATTATATGTTGTGCTTTAGCTATTTTATGGTGAGAAGGTACACTCGATGTTTGCATGTTTACTGAACAGGTACCAGATATATTCATCTTAAGTTTCAGGAGTTGAGTGTGTAGCTATATCTCTGGCAGTGGCAACAAGAGATAGTATTACCGACCTTTCATTATTGAGACAATATCATCCATGTATGGACGATGTACCTATAATTTTTATATAAGTCCCTCTGGTACATGTTGGTAAATCCAGATTCATTATGCATTCATGATAGACTAGTGATTGTTTGTGCATTTAGAGTTTTTGTAGTTGTCACGGATGAGATTTAATTAAATGTTGATTACTTTGGGAAATTTAATATTTTATTGTCGGCTAATTTTCCATAGTTGAATTCCATTTAATTGGAATTGATTTGATTTAATTTGGTAAAGTCAATAGTTCATGGCAATTATATAAGTGATTTGTTTTAATTTTTCTCTTTAGGGATTTTGGGCCAAAAGTGTTTTATATTTGGAAAAAGAGTTATTTTAACTCACTTTTCACTTTTGATTTGGGAGAAGAATTTGGAATTGCTCCAAATTGTTTTGGAAAAATTTGATCTTCTGCTCGTTGTGATTTACTGGTTTTTCAATTTCTGGTGGGTAGCGGCTCGTTGAAATTGTGTCATGAATACTTCCATTTGTGTGGATCTATATCAGGATTAAGCTTGGAATTTATTTTATTCCTCATCTTTTCAGGTTTCTCCTCTGGCTGTGAAGTAGGGCCTCTGTTATTGGCCTCTGTTATTTAATTCATTTCTTAGTTGTTTAAGATGTTTCTTGTTTATAAATTCTTCATAGGCCAAGAGTTATTACTCCCCCATAATCTTGGAGTTTTCTATTACCCGGTCGACTCACAACGAGTAACTGGGGTTTGTATTTTGGTTTTTGTACCGTTATGCTGGTCATTTTTCCATGTTTATTTAGAACTAGAATTTTATTGGATAAGTGTGTTTTTTGGTGCCTTAGGGAAAATGAGTTTTCATTTGTAGCTTTCTGAGAACTTTGATTTCTGGAAAATTTTGGGGTTGCCTCATTTTGCATGCCACCAAATTTTACTGTTTATTTTGTTTGGTTTAATTTGAAAATTGGAGTGTGTTTTCCTCCAATTTTTCCAACCATTCTATGGTTTTAAATTGTTTATTTGTATTTGTGAGTGAATCTGTACTCCTAGCCAAGTGCCAGCTGAGTGTGTTGTGAGAACTTGTGTTTATCTTTCTTTTTTGTGGAATTATTCTCCATGCTTAATTTGGATTGCATTGGAATGTGTGATGATGGTGTTTGAGACTACATCACAAGATATTTATGTGCCATGACAGGATGTCATTGGGACCCATGCTCTTGGTTGAGGACAATAGATCCATGTGTTTTATTTATTTTACCTCCCTCTTTGATTGAGGTTTGGAGTCTTTGTATGTATTATTGTGTTTGACCGGTAGGTGTGGAGCAGTGGGATGGAGTGGCTCACCAAGCTGGGCTGGGACACAAAGAGGTCCTAGGGTATCCCTTGGTTGAGTTATTTTAATAAGCGATAACCTTAAACATTAAATGGGAAAATAAAAATTAATATAAGACTAAATGTCACTACCTTGTTGTCTGTGGATATTGATATGGTGTGTCTTGTCTTGTCTTCTGTGAACATTGATATGTCATGGTACCTTTCTATCATTTGAGGAGGTTGATATGGTACAATATATCCTTTCCATCTACAAATGTTGATATGGCTTAAGTAGAGCTTCCTTGTTGTGAGAAGGATTTCTCTATTCCACACTGGCCTATATGAGCCTTGTGATGACACTCCATTCTCCAGTCTTGACATCATACCCTATCTATCTTGAGTAGTGACCTTGACCTACTTGTATTTCAGCTTGCATTGGATTTCTGTATTGTTCCTTGATTTTATGCATTTTCTTGGTGTGAGTGTATCCCTTTTTGGTGTGAGTTCTTATCCTGGTTGTGGTCAGGATTACTATCTTCATGAGCATGGTGGGGTAGGCCTAAGGGTTCCACATGGTAGGGTGGTCTTTAAATTTTACCACTTCTGGGGACCGGTGTATAGATGGTGGATGACTTTCAATGATGGAGTTCTTGAGCATAATATTCTCTTTTTTTATCCCTTCTTATCATTTACATATTTCAAGTTTATACTTGATGTTCTAGTTTTATCTTATGATGTTCATGCTTTCCTTATCATGTACATTCACGAAATTGAGTGTCCATAGCCTTGTTATGCATGTACTCGGTACTCCCCAATGTGGAGATAGCTTGTATTTCATGTCGTGTGTGGGTGTTGGCAAGCCTATCCAGTCTTTGGACTGAGGAAACTATATGTTGCAAGTTTTGGCAACAACAGTCACCTGCTTTTGGATTGTACTTGATTCAAGTGTATGGAAAAAAACATTTATGTACTATTATGGTTTTAGTTCCATCATTTTATAGATCTTGTCAAGACCTTTCTGACGCATTTTGAACGGAGTCAATCAGACTCAGCATAAAAAAGTTATGGCTTCTAGAACAAAGTCCATATGAAGCCAAGTGAATTGGTGTACGACCCAAGATGTTTTGTTGTATGGGAAAGTGATTTGTTGTCCTAGAACTAATCCCA
This sequence comes from Thuja plicata, assembly GCA_018584345.1. Lineage (NCBI taxonomy): Eukaryota > Viridiplantae > Streptophyta > Pinopsida > Cupressales > Cupressaceae > Thuja > Thuja plicata. Next base: position 1,521,842 of record MU228536.1, on the reverse strand, counting down.
GTTCATATGGGAAGTGATTTTTTGTATGGGGAAGTGTTTTTTCATATGAAAATCATTCGGCTTTATTTACTGTTTTGTCATATCACGGACAGTGGAGACTTTCATCTTTCTCCCAGAAAACCTAATTTGTATTCTGGATACCCTCTTTCGAGTAAGGGTCATCCCATTCATAGTATATATGATTATTATTGGAAAAGCTTAAATCCTTCTTACATGGATTCTATGGTATGGTTAACAAACTGGTATGGTTAAAAAGAACATCTTTCTTGGTATAGATAGCATAGTATCTCCATCTTGTAATCCGTGAACGTTATATGGATCTCCATTGAGTTATCTCGGGAACGTGTTTTCTCCATTATGAGTATATGGTTTGTGGCTTTGGAATCTTAGGAATTATTAGAAAGACTTCCTCTTGTGTAGGTGAACATGGGAGTTTTCTATGTTCCCTGAGTTTCCTTTCATGACTAGATGTTTATCTATCATACTTGACACTATCATTTTGTTAGGTAACTTATTTTAAAATATATATATTAGTGCATATTTTATCCTTGTTTTCCAATGATTCTTGGGTGGGGCATTACACAAGATCAAAGGTGATAATAGATGATGAAAGTAAGGGATGGATAAAGGATATGGATCCCAGGGTGTGGATAAGGTGAACAAACAAAATACATGAAGCTTTGTCAAGATATAAGGTAGAAAAAGGAATATGGAGATAGTTAGGGTGATGGATAAATGAGAATGTGGTAAATATGATATATATATGAAGCTTTTGTCCAAGTATAGAGTGAAATAGGGCAATGGATTACACATGACTCCTATGTGCTAGGTTTTCATTGTTTACTTACCCAAGGCATCACAAGACGTGGTTTTCACCATAGGATTGATTATTTCTCTTTATTTTTTTCTTTCAATTTTATTTTTATTTTTATTTTTGACTTTTTGGAAGACAATGGACTCATGATAGATGAAAGAAGGACTCAAGAATCTTTTTCTTTGGATATTACCCCTATAAGATGTGCTACAATGAATCATGGCTATTGAAAGTATGCTCAAATATGTTGATAGAATGATGACAAAGGGAGATTAAATTAATGATAAGATGGGATAAGGTATGGATTTAAGAAAAGGATTGGCAAGATCATTGATGAAACATGTGATGGAATAAGAATTTATTTTGGATTTTGATATTTAGATGGAGGAGTGGAAATATAGTTTGGGATGCAAGGACCCAAAATTGATGGAGGGGGTGATGGAGCATCTAAGATAGTGGATTTTGGAACATAGGGACCCAAAATAGATATGGAATATGGAAGATATTTAGGTGGATGAATGAAGGAATCCTTTGGAATAGTAAGCTTGGAGTCAATTTTGATTTTTCACTAGGATGCAGGGCTTCTACGAGCAACTTGGGAATCCACATAGTTTTTTTTTTTAATTTTCTTTCCTTTATGATTTATTTGAATGTATTGCTTCAATGAGATATCAGGAATCCACGTGATTTTTAAATTTTCTTGATGGGCCTTTGTGGCCTGTTGGAAATTTTCTTTTTCTTTTGGATAAAATTTTTCTTTGCTTTTACATATTTTAAATGGGAAATTTTAATTGTTGATGTATGTGGATTTTTGAACTTTTGGATTCCATAGTTGGCATCCAAATTGCTTCCAAGAGGATTGGGACTCATGTATGGATATGAATGAGATGAAGATCTTTTAAGGAGTTGATGGATGGTTGGAAGTTTCTCAAGGATGTGTGCCTTTCACAATCTTGATTATGAAATAGTAAGTGTATTTCATATTATAGGTTATATGGATAGTTGATGGAGGAATAATAGGACCTAAGATAGATGGAAGGGACAAAGACTTTTACCTTTGGATATAAGGACCCAAAATTTATTCGAATGGGGAGGGTGTATGCTTGGGTTTATATGGATGAACATAGGATTTAGGAGGGATACCAACATCTTTAGGGTGAGCTATGTAGCCAAGGCCATGATAGTATGGTTTGATTTGATATGAAGGGGTTATAATATACTTTATTTATTGAGGCCTAACCCATTTCCTTGATAATGCATGCTTTGATAAATCTTCTTGTAAATTGGATATTTTTATTTTTAAAACAAGATGTAAGTCCATTTTGAGATGGATATGGTATGGAAGTAATGATAATCTCATTAATTAGGCCAGATTGGATGAGAGTATAGGAACCCACGTGATATGTAAATTGTTCGTGAATAGATTGGGTACGAGTGATGGGGTCTTGAGGTGGATATGGAGGATTATGACATGGAGATGGAAGGATACTTTGATCTTGACTTGGAAGAGTATCATTAGATAGAGTCGAAAGGACATCATGATCTCTCTAAAGAAGTGGATTATTAATTGGATTTGGAAGGATGTTTTTCTTTTGAGAAGGAAGGGGATCATCATGGATGGAATATAAAGGGATGATGGGATCATCATGAGGTTCTGGGGAGATGGGATCTTGGTCAAAGATTGGATGGGATTGGAGGCTCTTGGTATCTTGATCTTGATCCATTTTAGGAATTTTTTCTTTGTATGTTGGATTTTACTCTTGAAATGTATCCAATTATAATAATAAGACATGAGTTTGGATATGTATGGGGAATTCATGGAAAGATTCAACTCTTTGGCATGAAAGGAATGAATTATGAATGAGACTCATTAAAGTACGTTTGAATGGAAATGGAGAATATGATAGCATTGGGTCCAAGATTTTTGAATTGTAGAAGGGACTTGTATCAAGTAATGGATTATCTTGGTTTCATATCTTGGATATCCCTTGGGGATAAACACAATAAGTGTCATCATTAGATACATTTTTTAATGGAGATGGTGTGGATTCTTATGGAAAAGATTTAGGGAAGAAATGAATGGTGGGAAATATGAAGGTTTCTTGTGAGTCATTGCTAGACATAGGTAGATGATTTTGATCATGTTTGGGAATAATGACTTGACATATGTATAACTCCTTATTAGGTGAATTATTATATGTTATTTAATTATAATGTTACATTGATAAATGAGATCTTGGGTGAGATTTTTTAATTTGAGAAATTTGAAGTTTTATGTCCTTTAGTCCTATGGTATTCATAGAAGTCATTATCATTCCACCAGGATGGTTTAAAATATCTTATCTCATAATGTATTACTTTTGGAAGTACGATGACATTTGATTGCACAAGCCTCTTTAAAATTGACTCGATTGGTTCCACTAAGGGTGTGTATTTTCATTTTGGTGCCTGGAGACTATTTGCTATAGATTTGTTGTTTGGAAGAATGTGGGAGTCCATTTGTTGGTTTTGGATTTTTAATAATGTGTGTATGGCATGAAAAGATGACACTATTGATACATTTTTGTGACTGTTTAAATTTTTTAGATCAAAATGCATCCAATGAATAACAATGCAACCCTATGTTTTTGGACTCTTTTTTTGTATTTTTGATTAAATATAAAAATACTCAAGAAAGAAATTAAAAATACAAAATCCTATGGATTATTTTGGATGATTATATGTATCCTTTTTGGTTTCAAGTGGGGAAGGTGATCTAAACATTCAAACGCATTAGGCACATCAACAAGCCTACTCAAGTGGGAGTATCAATCCTTGCATACACAATAAATTATGGTCGAAAAGTTCAACTATAGGCTTAATAGACTCAAGTATGGGTATCCTCTATATACCACAAGGGTAAATTGAGATCTAAATCCATAGATAAAAGATAATAATCTTAAACAAATGGGAGGATATTTTAACCCAAATCTCCACCTTAACTTGCCAAAGATATAAAGCTCTTTGGGGCTTAGCCAAGATTGAAAAGATTTTACTTCCAAGAGGAATGAATTTTTATTCACTCCCTGCTTTTTATATTCCACTAAAATATGGGACTTGAGGTCATCCCTTAGAGTGATCACTTCTCTAAGAAGGCCCCCTAGAAAGAAAAATCAAGATACCTTATTTATGGTCTACTCAAGCTCCTTACTAGGATAAAAGAGGAGAGTAAACGTAAGGAAATATTGGGGATTAAAATACAAATGGGTTCATTTTAAGCCCAAATGCTAATGTGTATGATCAATTGTAAGTCCATTTTCAATGTGTGGAAGACACACCAAGCAAGTTGATCTAAAGAAAGAAATGATTTTATGATGAATGAAAAATACTATGACCACTTTTTGAAATATAAATGAGAGAGCTTAGAATAAGTTCACCTTAATATAATGCTTTCCATTTTTTATGCCTCTTTTGATCCACAATGTTGAGCTTTGAGCTAGCTTCACAATCTCAAATCAAGTGTGTGAAATCATGACAAATATGATAATCCAAAGAAAATGAATTACACAAATTGATTCCAAATGACATTAAAACTCATAATAGACGCTTTTAAGAATGATAAAATAGCCTTATGTTCATGCATTTAAATATATGCAAATAAAATGCAATCTCGTCACAAAATTACAATAAAAATTTTGTTGTTGACCTAGTCAACAAGATCCATTTTTTTGCAATATTTTTGGCTCAAAAAATAGAAATGAAAGCAAGATGCCTCTACTAAAATTTAGAAAGATTTCTAAAAATGTAAGAATTTTAGAAAAACTCTTTAATTTGTGCCCTAGGGAGATGATTTATAAAAAAAGACCATTTTTCAGATATTTAATTTTTTGCTAAATATTTTTCATCAAAATAAAAAACTTAGGGAACAAACCGCCCTTATAATTTTAAGATCTTTACAAAAATATAAATTTTCCAAAAAATCATTGATCTACGACTAGGATTGAATTTTTATGAAAAATCATAAGAAAATTATAGATCACTCGAAAATGATGAGAAAAATCAAAATTTTGGGTTGAAAGCTCCTTATACCACTCCCAATTTTCTATAGTAAAAATTTCATACAAAAATTCCAAGCCGTTTGAAAGATATGATCAAATCTTTGAAAACCCTAGGGTTTTTATCTTCATCTCTACTTGCACAAGGTTAGCTTTGAAAATTTTGAACAAAGCAACAATATAAGGCTAGGAAACCCTTTAAAATATAGATCTAATAGGGGTATGTCTATTGTAAAAACTTAAATCTTGTCAATAATCAGTCAAAGCGTGTTTACATCGGGTTCATCATTGTGTACGAGATGGAAATGAGTCATAGGCAACACCAACAATGAGATCAATGAGTTCAATCACAAAAACTCTACCTCAAAACAATAAATCCCTATCTCATTCAAGGAGAGAAAGACAATGTGAAATAAAATGCACATAAAATGATAAATTCAATAACAATCAAACACAAATAACTTCACCAGAAATCTTCCTTAGCCTTCTCCTCTTTGTGTTCATTATAGGATCTCAAATTTAGACTAAATGCATGATGCACAAATATTTAAAGTATGTGGTTTGAGAAACAAAGAAGGAATAAGATTCCTTTTATAGAATTTAGGATTTCAAATAGATGGTTTAGATTGAAGGATATTGATCAGCAATGAATGGAAAAGATTGAATGGGACTCAATTGATAAATATATAACTCAGATTGATTGACATATTCCTAAGTACCTGGCAGAATTGATTGATAAGTTAACTAATTTGATTGATAAATGACTGGGTAGATTGGATATAAGACTAAATAGATTGAATGGTTAAGTGATGACTAGAGAGATGACTGAATAGATGACTTAGATTAGTAGTCAGTGACAATTAAGGAGGTGAGTCAAGAATACTTAATTAATATTAAATAATTGAAAATTTATATAATTATACACATGTGGAATAAATAAATTAAATACATATTATATTTATTTGAGAAGAATATTCCTTTTTTAGGATGGGACACAATTAAACAAAATAAATAATTCATTTAATTAAAAGAGGAATTTTTTTATTTATTTTTTATGGGTAAGAGGTCGTAGCCAGAGATATCTTTTTATTAATAAAATATAATAAATGTACAACTCCTGGTGTGGGCACTGGTAGGAAAGAACGGAGTTAAGAAAACCTACAGTCTTGCCTGGGACTCGAAACTCCTGGTCACATTTGTTTACAAATCTCACTTTAGTCATGCGAGCGGGTACCATAAGAGGATATCCTCATTTACAAAATGTATTTTAATTCAACATATCCTATCCTATTCAGTAGCCAATATTTTTTCTTTGTGGCTATTTACAATCTTCAGATACAGTTTTATGAAGATCTCTTAATTCAAAAATAATACACGATATCAGACTTTGAGCTTTGTTTGCAGATCTTGATTCCCTACTTTGTTGCCTTTGGTAGCTTCATAGACCATCCAAATGGTGAAATCATATAATACTTTCATGTCTCCAGTTTCTCTTAGCTAAGATCAAGTGTCAATACTTCAAGATGGAAAAACATGGTATTTATTCATAATAGTGAATGCTTATATACTTCTCATAAATTTTCAAAGTCAAGGTATCTAAATCAATGTTATCTTTCACAATGATACATATATGCTTGAATTAAGCTTGGTGGATCAAATTAAATATGAGAAAAGGATTTAAACTAGGTGAAAAAATAGCCATAGAATCTAGCCACATATTCCCCAGCTCTATAACAATATTTAATCAATACATAACTACTACCCTAAACTGTGTAATATAACTATTTAATTTTAAATATATAAACACATATGCATGAGGATATAAAATATATGTATATTTGAAGGAATTGTGACTAGTGCTTTCTTCCAGGACGTGTTGAAATTATATTAATTATTTATTAACAATTTTTCTATTTTAAAGCTATCTATGATCTATCCATTGATCATGTTATTTATTCTAATTACTTTATTTTGAGGATTATAAATATTTATAGGAATAAAACCCATGAATATATATATATATCTTTGATCCTATATAGTATTATTGTTTTATCATTTTCAGAATCAGAGATTATATGTATATATGTATATGTGTGTGTGTGTGTGTATATAAATACATACATATATATACATACGTGTGTGTGTGTGTGTGTGTGTGTGTGTGTAGTATGAACTTATAGTACTCTTATATATGAATATACCCATAGTTTATGTTTAAAGATGCTTTAGGGAGTTGAGTAGAGTATGCTATAAACAACTAGAGTATGGAACTAAAAGGATCAAAGACCTTCATCAACCACCTTTTGGGAAAAATTAAAAGACACTGCCAAAGATTGAAGTCTTACCCATTGTCTCATTTTACCACAATTCTAAACTTTGGAAACAATAACCATACATCCAAGATTCATATAAGAATTCTAGACCAAATCTAGATAAATCAAGATAATGACAATAGAATAATAGAAACAACTTGAAATATTAAATGCACCATAACAGAAATCCACCTCTATCAATATAAACGTGATTGATTAAAAAGGATAAACAGAATGCCTTATCATTGTAAGACCTTATTTTCACTGCAGACTACAGTTGCAGCACTATGTTGTATCAGCAAGAGTGCATACATACATTCTTATTCATACATAGAATCTACATATATCTCAAATGTTTGTCTATAATATATTGTCTTTCCATACAAGTACTTATGAATACAAATGTATATATACACCTCATTTTACCAAAACCAATATCTCATACATTGAATCTAATCCAATTAACGTCAAAATTCAACTCACTCCTATCATTTAGGGCCGAAATTCATTTTTCCATCCCGAAAATTGCCTCTTAATAGCAATTCATAATACCATGCTAATTTATCCCATTGTCTGTGACAAAGTGGTGAATCTGTAATCATATCTAAATCTAACATATGCATTCATTAATTAATATGCCCAACTGGGGTCATAGTGCATTGATTATATTCTCTAAATCCTCCAAGCAACTATATATTTATAATTTTGTGTATGTATATGTATATATGTGTGTGTGTGTGTGTGTCTATATATATATACATATACATATATAGATATATATACATATAAATATGTATATGTATATGTATATATATGTGTACATATATGTGTGTGTGTATGTCTATATGTATATATGTATATATATATAGACATATATATACATATAATAGATATATATTATATATACATATAGATATATATTTGTGTGTGTGTATGTATATAACATAAGAAATTAGGAATCACAGTTACAAAGATAACAACAAACCATAACCTGAGCATAGAGGATGTCAAATTATATTATGTATATACGTATATAAGCTATAATAATGGTTAAAAAACTTGATATTGTATCATCTGTTGTCTCGATATGTCTGTAATAAACAAAGACCACATTGTTCTAATTTGTTAAATGACCCTTATGATTTACAACACAAAAAGGAACCAATATTGTTCCCATCTATAAGGAAAGTATTAAAAGCTTCAAAAATTCCATACAGTATATAAACTACATAAGGTTTATACTATAGGCTAACTATTTGTATAGTATTGATAAAAAGATGAACCCTCGCAGGCCAGTCCAGGGATTACCTACGTTTAATGATGATAATTTCATCCTTTGAGCTATCTTCATCATCTTCTAGACCAGGCAAAATTGCTTTTATTTTAGAGTGCTTTTCATTGCGCTTGCCCTATCTATTCCTGATGATTCTAGGAGGAATTAAGGGCATGCAATTAAGGTAAATGTTTTTATAGGAGACAAGGACATCATAATTCTCGGCTTTGAGATAGTCATAGAGCCATACAATGTCATTGAAAAGGATGACTCACACCCACCTTACAAGAAAGTGGAGGTTGCACTCGATTATATCCCAGATATTATCAAATATATCCTAATCTTTGAAGACAGGGATTTTCCTCCTTGCAATGTCTTTCAATTTTTCCAAATTGACAGTCTCCGCAACCATATAATCCTTTGGAAATGGAATAGTATTCTTGTTGTCAATACTATAGACTACTTTTCCATCCCACCCAAGACTTCATCCACAAAAACCTTATTGCAGAGGGTTATGGTATCAATTTTTTTATTTTCACCCAAATCATACATGATATTAAAACCCCAACTATATCCCTATTCATTCTATACATATATTCATAATTAAAATACTTCTCACCCATTATCATTTCCACTGAACATCTAGCCATGTCATTCAGATGTTTGAGAGCTTTTTTCCACCATTCTAGTTTGATCTCACCCCTAATGACCATTTGTCTTTCCTCGTATACATGGAAAACATGAAAATTAGTTTCCATAGTGCAACAATGAAAGGAGGAGCACTCAAAGGATTGAAAAAAGCTCACTTTAGAGGAAATTAGGAGGAGGGTGGGGATAAAATGTGGTCAAAGAAGGATAAAGAATTGAGTTATTAGAAAGATTCTAGAATAAAACTAAATCATAAGAATGTGGGTGAGGGATAATGAATAGAAGGAAAGCACAAAGAGACCTAAAATAGGGTGAGATAACTATAATAACAAAAAATTATGATAGGAGTGATGAAAAAGAGGTGTTAAGGGGATAAATTCATTCATAGATCAGAGTAAATATAATATAACTAAGTTAATAGTCACAAGAAATTGGACAGATGCATATGATAATACGCATCATTAGGCTTAGTGTCCAAAAGAGGTGAGAAGAACATGCTTTGTAGTCTGATTACCCTTATTATTTTCCGTTGTATAACTCCCTTTGTCATATTAATGATTGCTCGGGGATTAGTTGGATATAAATTCTTAATTAGAATTAAGAATTATTATTAGTAAATTTTGATAGAAGAAGATTTTGGTAAGGCCGGCTTTTTGTAAAAGGCAATGATATATATGCAATTCACAGAAGAAGATTTTGGTAAGGCAGGCTTTTTGTAAAAGGCAATGATATATATGCAATTCACTATTTATGGTGTTCTATGAAACCACATTGATGCAGCATCATGTTCTACGACTATGCAATGTGGAATAGAAAACAAACCTGGTTCCCTCAACAACGATGATGATCAGATGGAAGGCAAAATCTTGGGTTCGAATGGCAATTTTTTAGGGTTTATGGCTTATGTGGGCTATCATAAATTCAAGTAGAGATGTATGTTTTGAAATTTATAATGATGATGTCATGCAACATGTTATAATTGCATGTCATCTTTTTTGGGTTAAAAAGGGATTAAGGACGATGTTTTGAAATCTTGTATTGGGGGGCTACTAAAATATTTTAATAGCAAATACATTGTAAACTCTCTCTTTATATATTAATAATACAAACTATTACCGACCAAAAAAAAAAAAGTTTGGATATAATAATATAGGATACTTGAAGGAAGGAAGAATACAATATAAAGCTACTAAAGAGTACTATAAAGAGGATATAAATATATATGCTATCCCTTTATCTATCTTAAAAGGATATGATGCTTAATATAAGTATAGAGTCTTTTCAATACTTAAATTAATTTAATACTTGTTTATTTAAGTAAATAAGAATACTATTTAAGGTTTCTTCTAAATTTAAAAGTAAGGTCTTATATATCTTCTATTAATTCTATATTTTTACCATTTGCTCTTTGTTTGCAAGTTCATCCGCTATTTTGTTTCCTTCTCTATAGATATGATTAATTTTTGTTTGATTAACGTATTTAAGATTTCCCAAAACTCTTTCCAATCTTGTATTCAATCTCCAATTAGGATTATTCCTTGTTCTCAATGCATTTATTATAATCTATGAGTCCCCCTATATCTCTAAATCTTTGATATTTAGGTTTTTTGAGAGTAGAAGCCCTTCCACTAAAGCCTCCAATTTAACTATATTATTAGTAGTATCTTTGATAGGTTTAGAAATTTTACCACATACCTTTACATTCCACTGGTGGATTACACACCCAATCCCTATATCTCCTGAATTACCTTGAGAAGCCCCATTAAAGTTTAATTTAAACCAGCCAAATTGTGGAGAGCTCCATCTACATCTTTTTCTATCTTTAACACTATATTTCCCTCCATTGCCAAATTGTGGAGGGATTATTAGTGCGTACCATTTTTTCCTAATCTGACTATTCCAATAATAGAAAATGCCTTCTATGTGTTTCATATTTCGTAATCTATTATTAACTGTCTCCACAATGCTTGCTTCTATCTTATTTTCAAGGCATTGTAAAGACATCTTTTTATCTTTAAATATCCTTTGATTTCATTCTTTCCATAGCTCCCAAGAAACAATAGATGGAGCAAATTTATAGATAATATTATAAAGACTTTTCTTATGTATGATAGGCCAAGCTTTGAGGTGTTCAACCAATGTGTTAGCTAATGCAGATTTCCAATTTAGTTTTTTATTTAACCGATTCCAGAGATGTTGTACATAAGGGTAGGTTAAGAGAATATGATCTATTATTTCTTCTTGATTTTTGCCTAGGGAACATCATGAGGGTCCCTCAAAACCTATCTTCCTAAACCATTATGTCTTAATTATTATTTTCTGCAGTGTAGACTAGAGGAACATTCTTTCTTTTGGGAGACAAACTCTATCCCAACATAGTTGTAGGGGAAGATATGATTCCTACCAAATTTTTTATTTAACCAATGTATCATGGCCATCTTTGACATTGTAAGATCATGTTTTGTATCCATCCAAAACAATTTGTCTTCCCTAATTTTAGGTACAATATTTTAGGTTTTAAGAATCTTATTTAGTTCTGATTTCTCTTCTGAGATTAAAGGAGTATCATCCAGTGATTTCCACTTCCATCCTAGATTGGGATCTTCATTTAGTATTTCAATATAGTTACATACATTCCTACCCCATAGATTTGATAATGTGTTTTTTATACTCAGGGTAATAATGTTGTCCAAAATCTCATATCCATCCCATGAATCTTCCCAAAAGAGAGATAACTTACCTGATCCAATATCCCAAGTCAATTTATTAGTAATAATACATTTACATTATAATATGAAGTTCCAAGCTCTAGATCCTTTGGGGGGATCTCTGGTTCTAAAAATAAATGTGGGGCTATTTTTTTGAAGGTATTTATTTGTAAGAATTTTGACCCATTTCCTATTTGGGTGTGTATAAAAATTTCAGACAAGTTTTGCCCCTAAAGCCAAATTTTTCCAATTAATATTTTTAATGCCAATCCTATCAAAATTACGAGGTCTACAAATTTCATCCCAACTTAGTAATGCCATTTTCTTATTTCATGTCGTCCCTTGCCAAAAGATTATTTTCATCTTTTTATCCAACTTGTCTTTAGCATTTTGAGAAAGGGACATGCTTGACATTTGATACATGGGTACTGCTAGGAGTACTAATTTAATAATAGTAGCTTTCCCTGCATTAGAGAGCCATTTACCTTTCCAATTTTTAATTTTACAATCCATTTTCCTAATCAAGGGATCTCATAATTTCATAGTTCTACTACCTTTATTTATGAGCATCCCTAGATATCTACAAGGAAAGGTACCTTTCTTGAATCCGAGGATTTGGCAGATTTCATCTTCAAAAATTTTATTGGTATTGAGGAAAAAGATCTCAGATTTATCAGCATTCACTTTTTGACCTAATGCTTTCATATATAATTTTAAGATTTTATTATAGTTCCTAGCTTCATCTTTTGTACTGTTACCTTGTAATAGTGTATCATCTACAAATTTTTGATATGTAATGTTTGGCACTTCTTCAGTAAATTTAATACCTGAAATCAAACCTGACTGATTGGCTTTTGAGACCATTCTTCTGAAGGCTTCTTCCATGATAATGAAAAGAAAGGGAAAAATAGGATCCCCTTATCTTAGACCCTTGGAGATGTCAAAAAAAAACCCCAAGTGACCCTTTGAATAATATGAATATTTTAGGGGTTGATATACAGTTATAAATAAGATTAATCCATTATTTTGAGAAACCAAAAGCTTATAAGAATTTACATAGAAACCTCCAATCTACTTTGTCATATGTTGTTTGAATATCTAATTTAATGATCATACTAGCTACCTTATTCTATTGAAATGAATGAATGGTTTTATGCACAAGAATTATATCGTCAAATATAGATCTTCTAGGTATGGATCCATTTTTTCTATTGAGATGATGTTGGGTAAAAAAAGGTTTTACTCTATTTGCAAGGGCTTTAGAAAGTATTTTATATATGGTATTGCAGAGGGCTATAGTTCTAAAATCACCTAATTCCTCTGCTTCTTATTTTTTCGGTATTAAAGTGAGAAAATTATTTTTAATTTCTTTCAATAAATTTCTTTCTTTTCTAGTGTTTTCAATTGCTTCCCATAACTCAAAACCTAGAAAATGCCAACATTTTTGAAAGAAACTAGCATCAAAACCATCAGGCCCTGGTTCTTTTTCAGGGTGTAATTGGAAAAGATACATTTTAATTTCTTCCATTGAATTTTTTTATTTAGTATTTTATTGGCATCTTCTATAATTATCTTAGGCATATCATTTAACAATTTTTGTTGTGCTATAAGATTAGAGGAGTCCCAATTATTAAATGTATTTTTAAAAAAAATAAAAAATTCTTGTGCTAGATCCTTTGGGTTATTTGTTAGCTCTCCTCTTTCATTTTTTATCTTTATAATCCTATTAATGTTTCTTCTTTGTTTACTACTATTGTGGAAAAAAATAGAATTTATATCTCCATTAGACAACCAGTTTTCCCTAGACTTTTGTCTCTAGAAGGTTTCTTCCTTTGATAGTAGATCCTCATATTTATTAAGTACTTCTTTTTCTTTAAAGTATTTTTCATTATCCATACCGTATCTTATAACTGCTTCTTTCAGATCTTGAACATTTTTTTCAACTTCTGCTTTTTCTTTGAATTTTTTTTTAAAATATGTTTTGTTCTAGTTGAAAATTTTAACTTTTAATGCTTTTAATTTTGATACAAAGAAAAACATCTTAGAACCTTCAAAGTTTTCATCCTGCCACCATTGTTCCAGTAAGTCTAATATTTTTATTATCTGATGAACTATAACTAATTGAATGTTAGGAGATGTTAAGTTGATAATCACCAAGCTACAGAAAGTTAATGCAAGACATTAAATCAGTTAACGTATTGTATTGTCATTGATGTCAACTTGATATAATCTGATTGGTTAATATAGAAAGTGTCAAAGACTTCAGAGAACCAGAAAGATAAAGGTTATGCTATCAGTAATGCATAAAAGTTCAGTATGCACTAAGTGACTACAAACACCAATGGGCAATGCACCCCGACGGACAGAGAAACCCAAGAAGAAAGTCACAGTGATACCCTAGCAAGAAACCCAATAAAGCATTACCGATGAGTAGATTCACAGTGTCACCCAACAGACAGACAACCCCGATAGACAGACAACCCTGACAAAGATACCTAAGGAGAAATAAAGTGTTGACCAAAACTAACAAGGAGTTAAACACCAAAAGGAACTGAAGTTCAGAAATGAAAAAAGACTTAGCTAGCAAGAGCTAAAGAAGGAGTTAACTAGTTTTTAATATTTTTTTCATCAACAAGTTAAAGCCAGAGATAAGAGAAATATTTAAAGTTGTTTTATTCCATTTTTCAAAGAGAAATCTACGGGATAAAATTGAAGTAAAACTTTAAAGCAAGATTGGCTAGAATTGTGGATCATGTCGAGAACAAGAAAGTCAAGAACTGAGAAATGGTGAAATCATGTATATAAAGAGACAAGATAATTCATTTTGAATTAGGGGTGAATAGAGAAAGAGGATGTTGAAGAGAAACTGATGAAGAAAGAAGTCTTCAATCAGACCTGATCAATCAAGCTGAAGAATAGAGCTAATTTTGTGGACACCGAGCAATAAAGAAGCACAGCACCACCGATCAGAAAGAAGTGGAGAAAAGGTATTGAAAATATATATTGATCAGAAAGGTATTATGAGCTTACAATAGATCTGAAAAATCTGCAAAGTATAGTTGTATATGTGAACAGGTCATTTAATATTCCAATTTAACCATTGGATCAGAAAGTCTCTTAATCGAGCAGGACTTAACAATCCTTTATATATTGAGATACATCCTAAGGAGTATCAAAAGGTTTGGTAATGAAGATAGCATAGAGATTCCAGATTATCAAACTACAAAGGGTTTGGTCATAAAAGGTAGCATAGAGATGTGAGATATCAAGTGACAAACTATTCTATTTAAATCCTCTAACAAGGTCACACCTAACAGTGTGTTTATAACCCTTAACAGGGTTGTCTCTTCACCGATCTCACTTTAGAAGAGTCAAAATTTTGGGTTGTCGGTCCAAAGTGGTTTTTCCCTTAACAGGGTTTCCACATTGAAAATTCATGTGTCAATGTGTTAATGAGTCATTACTTTAGTGTTTTGTATTACACATAACTAATCTGGATTGATCGGTATACACTAAGTAATTTACTATATTTCGGTAAATGAAAGACTGCTAATCAGTAAATAGTAAGAATAAGGTTCAACAGGGAACTCCGAGCAGTAGTTATTTGATAAGATTATTTCAAGGCATTCATCTTGCAGGACTAAAGATAACTAGAGGCTTATAATTGTGGTAATAAGTTTTTGGGTTAATTTATTGAAATATTTTGAGGCCACTGATTCACCCCCCCCCCCCCCTCTTAGTTANCTGATTCCCCCCCCCCCCCCCCTCTTAGTTATTCTAACAATTGGTATCAGAGCTTGTGTGCTTAGAAGAAAGGTTTCAAGACCTAAGTAAAAGATCACAAGATGAGAAAACAAGATGTGCCCAAATTGAACAAGGACAACTTTGCATCATGGAAAAGCATGATAAGACTCCACCTATCAGGTATTGGAAATGATGTTACTCGGTACTTAGATACTGAATATGTGTTGCCTATAGGACCTCACACACTTGAGAAATTAAGAGAAAAGCTTGAGCATAATGCTATGATGATAGAACTTTCTTCCTCACTCTCTGATGCTAAATTTGAAGATGTCAAAACCTGCACCTCTGCAAAGCAAATGTGGGACAAATTGAGGCTGGTACATGGAGGATATGCTAATGTACTAAGAGCTAAGGAAGAGAGTCTAAGAGGTAAATTTGATGACCTAAGAATGAGAGAAGGATAAAATATCACTCAGTACAGCTACAAAATAAAAGAAGTAGTCAATGTTATCTAAGGAGTTGGAGGTATACTTGAAGAAGAAATAGTGGTAAGTAAAATCCTAAGAACCTTACTGCCTGTATATGCTATTAGAGTATCTATTATACAAGAAATGAGAGCAGTAGAAAACAATAATGTCACTCTAGATAGTTTGGTTTGTAGACTGATTTCATTTGAGATGAATAACTTTGATAGCAGTGTCTTACCATCTATTGAGTCTGCATTCAAATATTCTTTGAAAATAAGTAAGTCCAGTCATAAACACACTATGAGAAATAATAGTGAAAGTGATAGTGATGACCAAGATCTTGATGAGATTGAAGCGCTAATGGCTAGAAGATTGCAGAGAGGAAAAGGTAGATACAAGGGTAAATTACCACTTATATGTTTTAATTGTAAAGAGATTGGACACTTTGCTGCTAGATGTCCTAACAGAATAAAAGATGATAGAAGTAATGATAGATCATATGAAAAGAAGTTTCATAGAAGTGATAACAGAGATTTCTGAAGCAACCGACAATCTGACAGAAGAGATACCCAAGACTACAAGGACAAAGGGAAGAAAGCTTGTTACCTAGTTGAGAATAGAGATGGAGATACTGACACCGAATCTGGTGAAGACATTAAGATGGTATTTGTGGCCATGAAGGATGATTTAGATGAAGAAGAAAGGTATGTAGAGACTGCACTCATATCTAAGGTTAGTAAGAATGATGTTTGGATTATTAATAGTGGTTGCACTCACCACATGACCGGTGATAAAAAAAAAGTTTGAAACATTTGAGTACTATAATTGTGGATCAGTAAGAATGGGCAATGACACACCTTATCCAAGTAAAGGTAAAGGAACCATAATTTTGAATAACCTAATCAAATGTGAAAATGAATACTGGGTAAAAGGACTTAACTATAATATATTGAGTGTTTCAAAGCTGAATAACACAAGTCACCGAGTAGCATTTGAGAATAAGAAGGCAAAGATCTTTAATGAATCAGGAAGGTTGATCAGAACTGGTGAACAGACAAAAGGTAACCTATTCTATCTTGATGATATAAACACTACTTGTTTAATTTCTAGAAATGAAGACATATGGTTGTGGCATAAAATATTATGTCATGTGAATTTTGACAACATGATTAAGATAAGCAATAAAAGGAAAAAAAGAGGCTTACCGAGCATGTCAAAGCCCGAACATATCATGTATAAGAATTGTCAAAAAGGTAAGATGACAAAGTCTACTTTCAAGAGAAAATCCCATGCATCTAATGCTATTCTAGAATTAATCCATTATAATCTATGTGGACCCATGAGAACAAAGACTTACTATGGTGATAGATATTTCATTCTCTTTGTTGATGATTATTCTAGAATGATGACAGTTATGGTCTTAAAAGAAAAATCAGAAGCATTCAAGATGTTTAAATGGTATAAAGCTATGGTAGAAAAACAAAGTGGTAAGGAATTGAAATGCTTAAGATCAGATAGAGGAGGAGAATTTGTTTATTATGAATTCACTAACTATTGCAATGAGTATGGAATTAAAAGACAGGTTTATGCACCAAGAACACCACAGCAAAATGGGATTGTTGAAAGGAGAAACAGATACATTGTTGATTTTGCAAGAACACTAATGATAGAGAAAAACATCACTCAAACATTTTGGAGGGAATCTATCAGTAATTTTGTCTACACATTAAATAGAGTGCAATTGAAGAAAGATACCAAGAAGACACCCTATGAGCTATGGTATGGATACACACCCAATGTAAGTTACTTCTAAATTTATGGTAGTCAATGTTATATTTTGAAAGATGATAGAAATAGAAATCTTGACTCCAAAAGTGATGAAGGTATCTTTCTAGGGTATTCTGCCAAGAGCAAGGCTTATAAATGTCTTAACAAGTCCTCTAACAAAATCATTGAAAGTGCAAATATCAGAATAGATGAATATGCAGATAAAAAAGATGAGAAAAGCAGAAAAGAACCAAAAGACTACAACATGTTTTTTTACACTGAAGAACCTGACACTCTACCTGAGAAATAGTGTATCGCTCCCAAGCAACAGAACATTACACCCGAGCATCAGGCTGCAATTACCAAAAATTAGGAAAATCCTCTAAATTATGTTCTGAGCAATGGAGATCAGAATGAAGGTCAAGATGATGATTAGAATGATGAACAAAGAGATGAATCGATACTTTCCAAGTATGTCAAAAGACACCATCCACAAAACCAGCTCATAGGAGACAAGAAGGCTGGAATGAGAACAAGAAGTAAGTCACTAAACACTAGATGTTTAATTTGTGATTTTGAGCCTAAATCTGTTAATACTGCACTTGAAAATGAAGAATGGATCAGTGCTATGAATTAAGAAATAGAACATATTGAGAAGAATAGAACATGGACATTGCTACCGAGACCAGATGACAAGAATGTCATTGGTACCAAATGGATATTCAGAAACAACTTGAATGAGAATGGAGAAGTCACAAGGAACAAAGCAAGGTTAGTATGCAAGGGATATGCACAAGAATAAGGTATTGCCTATGGTGAAACATTTGCACCTGTTTCTATACTAGGAGTAAGACTCTTACTTTCTTATGTTGTATTCAAAGGATTCAAGGTATACCAGATGGATGTCAAATTTTCATTCCTAAATGGAATACTGGAAGAAGAGGTATACATTGAACAACCAAAAGGGTTTGTTGATCTAGACAGGTGAAACATGGTATGTAGACTACACAAAGCCTTGTATGGATTGAAACAAGCACCTAGAGCTTGGTATGAAAGAATTCACTCCTATCTCATAAGCATTGGATGTGTAAGAACAAGTGAAAATAGCAATTTGTATTTAAAAGAAGATACTGATAATAACACTTTGATTGCTGAAATATTTTTTGATGATATTATAATTGGGTTGTATGTAAATCTTTTTCTAATGAAATGAGCAAAGAGTTTGAGATGTCAATGTTTGGGGAGATCAAATTCTTTCTTTCTCTACATATTCTTCAACAAGATGCAGGCATATATATCACACAATCCAAATACATCAAGGAAGTATTGAAGATATTCAAGATGGAATATTCCAAGCCAGTTGGAACACCTATGGCAAGCAGATGTAAGTTGAAAAAAGAAGAAAAATCAAATGAGGTAAATTAGACCTTGTATAGATCAATGATTGGAAAACTAATGTATGTTGTTCATACTAGACTAGATATAGAACATGCAGTTGGAATAGTTGCAAGATTCTCTACTGATCCCAAAGAATCACACATGACTACTGTCAAGAGAATTCTGAGATATCTAAAGAACATCAAGGACTATGGCTTATGGTATAAAAGAGAAGGAAAATTTGAGCTTCAAGTCTATACAGATGTTGATTGGGTTGGAAACTTATATGATAGAAAGAGTACAAATGGAGGATCATTCTTCATGGGTGACAAACTTGTCACATGGATCAGTAAGAAGCAAGGATGCATCTCACAATCTACTGCATAAGTAGAATATGTGGTTGCTGTTACAAAATGCTCTAATATTGCATGGATCAAACAATTACTGGAAGGTATGAATATGAAAATTATTGAACCAATGATTATCTATTGTGATAATACTGGTGCAATTAACATTTCTAAGAATCTAGTCATGCATGCTAAGACAAAGCATATTGCAATCAAGTATCATTACTTAAGAGAACAAGTGCAAGAGAAAGAAGTGATACTATAATATGTTCAATCAAAGGAACAATTAGTTGACATATTCACAAATTCATTGCCTAAAGATACATTTGAGTACCTGAGAAAGAGACTAGGGGTTTGACCCTTGTCTATTGGTCAGTAAGCTGACTAGGAGGCTGCATCAGCCTACACAAAATTAGAAGATCATTCATGTTGATGCAAGCAAATAAATGGACTAAAATCATACATCAGTGCATAAAAAGGTACATATCTGTACTGAACACCAAAGTCACTATATTGTTGATGGATAGGGAAATTCAAGGAGTATATTATAAAAAGGTAAAAGGATATAACTTTGGCATGATCAATGTTTACTTTGGCATTCTTATCAAAGGGAGAGATTGTCATTATCCAAAGGGAGAGAATATCAAGAATAACCAAAGGGAGAGATTACATATGAAATATCCATCATGACTATCATAAGGGAGAGATGTAACCTGTAAAGGAGAAAATATCAAAAGGGAGAGAAGTATGATGGGGGAGAGATGACTATATTTCTATCAAAGGAAAAAGAGATGATCAAGCAGAGGAATAGACAAAGGGAGAGACAACATCAGAAAAAGAATCGAAATTTGCTACATCTATCTAGTGAAGGGAATGAAGATTGAAGAAAGCACTTTGTAAGAATCAAATCTAAGCTATATGAGCTTACCGAGAGCCATACATTTGTATTAGTTATGGAACAATAAGTTTGGTAGATTAATGAAATACAACTAGTATATTTAATATTATATTAGTTATAATATAGTGTGATAATGTAGTATGTTTCCATCAATGCCAAAGGGAGAGATTGATGAACTATAACTGATTGAATGTTTGAAGATGTTAAGTTGATGATCACCAAGCTATAGAAAGTTAATGCAAGACATTAAATCAGTTAATGTATTGTATTTTCATTGATGTCAACTTGATATAATCTGATTGGTTAATATAGAAAGTGTCAAAGACTTTAGAGAACAAGAAATATAAAGGTTATGCTATCAGTAATGCATAAAAGTTTAGTATGCACTAAGTGACTACAAACACCGACAGGAAGTGCACCCCGATGGATAGAGAAACCCGAGAAGAAATTCACATTGATACCGGAGCAAGAAGCCCAAGAAAGCATTACTGATGAGCAAATTCACAGTGTTACCTGACAGACAGACAACCCTGATGGAGATACCCAAGGAGAACTGAAGTGTTGACCGAAACTAACAAGGAGTTAAACACCAAAAGGAGCTGAAGTTTAGAAACAAAAAAAGACTTAGCTGGAAAGAGATAAAGAAGGAGTTAAATAGTTGTTAATATTGTTTTCATTGACAAGTTAGAGCTAGAGATAAGAGAAATATTTAAAGTTGTTTTATTCCAGTTGTCAAAGAGAAATCTAAAGGATAAAACTGAAGTAAAGCTTTAAAGCAAAATTGGCTAGAATTGCGGATCATGCCAAGAACAAGAAAGTCAAGAACTGAGAAAGGGTGAAATCATGTCTATAAAGAAACAAGATAATTCATTGTGAATTAGGGGTGAATAGAGAAAGAGGATGCTGAAGAGAAACTGATGAAGAAAGAAGTCTTCAATCAGACTTGATCAATCAAGCCGAAGAACATAGCTAATTCTGTGGACACCGAGAAACAAAGAAGCACAGCATCACTGAGCATAAAGAAGTGAAGCAAAGGTATTGAAAATATACATTGATCAGAAAGGTATTATGAGCTTACAATAGATCTAAAAATACGCAAAAGTATAGTTGTATATGTGAACATATCATTTACTGTTTCAATTTAACCATTGGATCAGAAAGTATCTTAACCAAGTAGGACTTAACAATCCTTTATATATTGAGATACATTCTAAGGAGTATCAAAAGGTTTGGTCATGAAGATAGCATAGAGATGTCAGATACCAAGTGAAAAACTACACAGGTTTTGGTCATAAAAGGTAGCATAGAGATGCCAGATATCAAGTGACAAACTATTCTATTTAAATCCTCTAACAAGGTCACACCTACCAATGTGTTTGTAACATTTAACAGGGTTGTCTCTTCACTGAGCTCACTTCAGAAGAGTGAAAAATTGGGGTTACCGGTCCCAAGAGGTTTTTCCCTTAACAGGGTTTCCATGTTAAAAATCCATGTGTCAATTGTTTATGAGTCATTACTTTAGTGTTTTGCATTACACATAACTAATGTGGATTGATCGGTATACACTAAGTAATTTACTATATTTTTGGAAATGAAAGACTGCTAATCGGTAAATAGTAAGAATAAGGTTTAACAGTGAACTTCGAGAAGTAGTTATTTGATAAGATTATTTTAAGGCATTCATCTTGTAGGACTGAAGATAACTAGAGGCTTATAATTGTGGTAATAAGTTTGTGGGTTAATTTATTGGAATATTTTTTTAGGCCATTGATTCACTCCCCCCCCAGTTATTCTAACATTATCATGGAACCACATATTTTCAAATTTAAATGGATTTGTTATTGGTTAATTTTCTTCTATGATATCCAAACATACAGGGAAATAATCAAAACCTGAAAGAGAAAGGATAGAAGCTAAGAGATTATGGTTAAAAGAGGTAAGATATCATAGGAACATGAATCTGTCTAATCTTTCAGCCACATTGTTGGCTCCGTCTCGCCAATTATTCCAAGTACAAATTACATTAATTGTCTTAATATCTAACATGTTATAATTGAATATCCATTCTCTAAATTCTTTGAGTGACTGAGATTCATATTGTATGCCTCTCTTTTTCTCACTCAAATCTAATATAGCATCAAAATAACCTCTGAATATATATACTACATGTTTTTATGTGTATTACAAATTTCTCCTATTCCAGTCCACGGATTCTTTTTATTATTAGTAGTTATTGGACCATATATATTAATCAAAAAGAAAGATAATGAATTCTTTATGCTATGAACTCAACTCCCCATCCAATTGTTATTTTTAATTTCAAATTCAATTATAACTTTCCATGGATCCCAAAATATAGCAAATCCTCTAGATCTCGTATCCACAGTGATACTTTCTTATTTCCAAGTCCTTAATCTTCTACTCAATTTAAATATTTCCTCTTTATTGAGTTTATTTTCTTGTATTAATAATATTTTTGAATTAATAATGTTTATACTACACTTTAATACGCATTTTTTGTTAAGGTCGTTTAGTCCCCTAACATTCCACGTAGTAATCCTCATTGGTCAGTGGGAAGGAACTTCCCCTTCCCTACATGAAATAATATGGTTAGTTTGGTCTGGTTTTCTACTTTTCCATCTAATTTCCTTGAATATATGGCAGATTTCCTACCTCTCTTCTTCTGAATTTTTCCACAATTGGGACTATCAATACCTTCAATAGTTGTGGAAATTCCTAATTTACCATCATTACGGTTTGTAGTTTCCATTATTGTTTGATCGGGATCCTTCTCAATATCTATATCCAAATCTTTGTTCACTTTCTTTTTTAATGCATTCATGAACTCCTCACATGGATGCTCAAAGCCTTCTTCAAACTCTTCACCTATTCCTTCTGACTCAAAGTCATGTAGGACTCACATAATATTGTAAGTTGTCTCTAGTTCAACTGGAACTTGGTTTTTTATTTTAGATGGATTTTCATGAGATTTCATATCTGGAGATTCATTACAAGGTGGACAGTCTACCTCAGTATTATCCTCAATACAATCCAAGATTTCCTTGTTATCTATAATTTTGGGTTTACTCTGTTCCTGCTGATTATACCATCTAATCAAATCTTCTCTTACCTCATTGTGATAAATGAGGACTTAGGAAAAATCATTTAATTAAATTTTTAGAAGATTAATTAATTAAATAATAATCAAATTCATTTATTTAATGTTGGAGGAATGATTATTAAAATAGATAATTAAAATTATTTAATAATAAGAAATAGTGGGAAATATTGGTCTTGAAGTTTGGAATAAAAAGAATGACACAAATTAATTAAATACTAAATATTAATTAATTAATTAAGATAAATTATTAGTAAAATAACGTTCATAGATGATGGGACAATTTTGGATGTCTACACTTATTGTTCATTTACCAAGTAGTCTTGCAAAAGTGTCATCTCTAAACTTTATCGATCATCCACTTTATTTTACAAGATTGATGAACTTGCTCTTATCACCAGTCATGTGGTTGGAACACCCACTATCAATTACCTAAGAATTTGTTTTTCTTTTGCATAAAAATAAATAAATATTCAATATTAAATATTATAACCAATTTCTATAGTGTAAGACATCTTAGCATTCTTATTTACACATTTTTTAAGGTAAAAAATGATATTTCCAATAGTCGGGACTATGAAAAGAGATTGATTTCTATCATCATTAGGTGTGCTAGGTTCCTCATCTTCTGATGAATATCTATCTTCTTTGGCATAAATAAAACCTTTTGAAATTATTTCCTATAGGATTCTTGTGACCATTATTTAACTTCTCTTAAGGGACATTTAAAAGCATAATGGCATATCTTTCCATAGTTAAAACATTTAAAGGGTAACTTACCTTTGTATTTTCTAGTGCACTTTTCAAATATCATCGCAAAGTTTTCTTCTTCCTCATAAAATTCATTTCTCTAGTCAAATACATCATTCTTATTATTTTTATTGACTTTGAAAGATGTGTCCTTTTTAGGACCTAACTTATCAAACTCTCATTTCAAAGGCAACAAGTGCACCATATGATTGATCCATTGAAAAGTTGTCTAGATCTATAGCTTCCTTAATAGAAGACCCTTTATAACTATAGTATTTTAGAATAGATCTAAGTACCTTTTGTACTACTATAATTTCCATTAGCTCTTCACAATGACCTCTGATGGTATTGACCACTTCATCTACCTAGAGAATATAACTAGAAACATCTTCATCCTTTTTCATCCTTAGCTTTTCAAATATCTATCTATCGATATACAATTGTGATTGTCTAACTTTGGTGTCTCGTAATTCATAGATGCTTCTCAAATTTTCCCATACATCTCAAGCATTTTTATAATGCATAACCCTTACAAGTTTCAAGTCAGATAATTCACTCAACATAATATTTTTGGCCTTTCCATTATTCTCATATGCTTTAATCTCTACTCCGATAGTTTTTGGACCAGTCAAAGGAGTATAACCATCTTTGATTGATTTCCAAACCCCAAATCCCAATGAGCTTAGGTGAGCTTCTATCCTTAATCACTAAAAATTGTAGTTTGTTCTATCAAATCTAGGTGCATTGTAAGAGTTTGTGATGTCACAAGTCATCCTAAATCTTCCTCAATGGTTTAGGATTTCTTCTAAAGAACCTTCCTCTGATACCAATTGTTAAATACATAAGGTTATTGAGAGGTGGCAGTGTCGAATAGGAAATTAGAACATCATAAATATGCATGAATAAGCCAACGACAAAACCTAAAGCACATGCAAATCTATCCTAATCAAACTATTAAATCCATTGAAATAAAGTTCATAAACATATGAAAATAAATCAAACAAACACTCCCTCAATGTAGCTTCAATGCTCTCTTTCTTTCTTCTCCAAATATTGATATGTTTCTCCTATTTTGAGAAAATGTGCTTACAATGAAATAAATTATGAGAGGACTAACGATTTTGAGAATAATCAAAATTGTGGCTGAAAGAATAGAGAAAATGAGCCCAATTTGTAGAGTTTCAGGACTTGAACTAATGGTCAAGATCAAGATGAATCGACGACCATGATTGCATTTGACAACTCAAAATTGGCAATCAACATGATTATGACAAATTTAAGTTTTGCATTTGGAAAATGACAACTTATGACAAATTATGACAAGATTGAAATGTAAAATTAGTTTGCAAAAGGGATTGAGAAATCAAATGCATAAATAAAGGGGAGAAATTAGGGGAAAATGGAAGAGGAAACGTGGACGGAGAAATAAGAGGAATGGAGGCTAAATTAGTGGGTGGAAGCACAATTAGAGGAAATGAAGCCAAATTGGTGGGAGAGAATAATTTAAATCCAAATTTATTAAATACATTTTGAGACAAATTAGTCAATGAATTAATTCAAAATCAATTAATTGTGAGACAATAGGAAAAGGGGATAATTAAATGAAACTTATTTATCTTGACATAAGACCTAAGAAAATAGGGAATTAATGGCTCTTCGCCCTTATAGGATAAATTAATTACTGTGATTATTTAAATTGAACATGATCAAAAGTTGAATTGACGGGACATGATGAAGATTAGGGAATGAATATAAATAATTAATTAAATATTTTTTGTTATTTAAGTAATGATGAATGACACAATATCCAAAAATAATAAAGATTAAATTTTTCACATAGAAGAATGGTTAAACTAATAGTGAAACAATTTTTTGAAAGTACGTCAAGATGTTAAAAAGTGGCACCGCAAGTGTTAACCATTTTTAGTGTATACATTTTGCCTCTCTCTGAGACAATGAAATTTTGAGCATTGTTTCAAAGAAATATTAAGAAAAAATGCTTTAAAATTGATTCAGCAATGATGGGATATAAGGGTGCCCCTCGAGAAATTGACCAAAAATTTCAAGTGATAGGTCAATTTGTCGATAACAATGTCAGGATTCCATAGACATAAACAAATAAAAAATTGGAATTCAAACACAAAATATATGGGTCCCAAAGTGAGAAAAAGACCACAACCAATACAAAAACACAAGCTTGCATGTCCATCAAGGCATCCCAAGAGAGTATAAAAGGGATTTGGTAGGGAAAAAGAGATCATTTTCACTCTTTCATTTGGCAAATTTGGAGCTCTAGAGAAAGGAAGATGGTGCAAATTTTGATGGAGAATCATCGTGGTGAGAATGTACAGAGCTAAAAACAACCAAAGGGTGCAGGGGAAGAGGTATGTACATCTATTAGTGTGAAAAGTGGTTGATACTTGCAAGATGAAAAAACACACTTCAATGAATCATTACGTGGTTAGCTTATCAACATATGAAATCAAAACACAACATCAACTAAACTAACCAAAATCGACTCATTGCCTTTTAGTAAACAAGAGTATGAGTTTTCTCTCAGGTCATTGCAAAACTCAGTGACTACACCTTTTCTAAATGAAAGATTTAAAGAGCTATATGATTGATCTAAATGATGTGAAAATTTTTGTAAATCTAATGCTAATTAAGTTGATTTTAAGCAACAAAATGAGATGTGATTGTTTATTTTAAAGCCCAAAATATCAACACAATATCAACACCCACTACATGATCAGTCACCATAATATCAACATATCCTTGTCCTATTCCTCTAAATATCCTATCTCTCCTCTTTGCACAAGAAGAACAAACACCACAAATCAACGCTACTGAAGAGCATATTTTAGAGGAATCACCAATGGCTTCTGATCAGCCAGAGACCGCCACATCTGAGCAAGATCTAGATAAAGAAGATGGGGATCTAACCATAGTAGATTTTTTAAATAGAGCTCACCCAAACTGGGGGCAACGAGTGGACTTCACTCATGTCCTAAATATGGTAGATTATGTTGAAACAGGCTCTCACAAGTATGAGTTTGATAGTCTGTCAAAGGAGACTCAAGATAAAGAGATGGATACTGTATAAAAATACATAACTCCATTTGAGGTAGGTGAGGGTTTAGGTTCTAGATCTGACGAGTTAGATCCTCTAATTCTTGACATGGGATTTAATAATGTTGTTAGGTCTCTTACTAATTTGCACAATCTATACAGGGTACCGATTTAGGTCTCTACTTAACATTCTAGGTTTATGATGAACATACTATGAACAACCTTGAACCTATCAATCCATTGCCACTCATACATCCTGAACTCATTGACTAGGGCTTGCAAACACAATCTATAAACATCCCTACTTCCCCAATGATTATGTGTTATCTTGCTACCTAAATGTTGTTGAACCAGTAACTTCTTCCACCAGCGAACCTAGCATGAATATTACTGAAGTAGATAACAAGTACCTCATTCGCAATACTAAAATGAAAAAGAAAAAAGAGTTTTGAAGGTGAAAACTACATTTTTGTAGTTTCATAACACAAAATAGTAAAAATAAAAGACGTATCCGATGGTGAAAACCTCTCTAAGGCACCAAAGGATGAGGTACTTGATATCTTGCCTAGTCACTTCCAAGAATGGTTGTCAGTACTGATTAAACTGACACAGCCTGTGAATATTGGGACAATAGAGCATCCACATATCATTCATGTATCACAATCATTATCAACAGAAGAGCTTAAAGAATTCACTGAGTTCTTTAAAGAGAAAAAAATCAACTTTGCATGGAGTTACTCAGATATGCCTGGTTTAGATCTAGATCTGATTATGCACCATCTCTCTATTGCACCAGGTGTCAAACCAGTGAAATAGAAGCTCTAAAAAATGCACCCTCATGTTGCTTTATTGATAAAGGTAGAACTGGAAAAACTACTCAAAGCAGGGTTCATTAGAGATATTGATTATACAGAGTGGATTTTAAATGTTGTACTAGTATCAAAGCCAGAAAAATCTATCCAAGTCTATACTGACTTCAGGGATCTTAACAAGGCTTGTCCAAAGGATGACTTTCCTTTTCCAAACATTTATATGATTGTGGATATGACATCTGAGTACAAAATTTACTCTCTGATGGATGGTTTTTCTGGATATAACCAAATCAAAATTGCTCCAGATGATCAGGAAAAGACTATAATCACATGTTCTTGGGGCACTTTCTGCAGGAATGTTATGCCCTTCAGACTAAAAAACACAGGTGCTACTTATCAACTGGTTGTCACAATAATCTTTCATGACATGATGCATAAGAAAATGGAATATTATTTGGATGATACACTTGTTAAAACCATGGAAAGATCCATGCACTTACAAGAATTGGGTAAAATTCTCAATAGAATGGAGCAGCTAAAGCTTTGACTAAACCCAAAGAAGTGTGCATTCAGTGTAACCTATGGAAAATTATTGGGATACATTATCTTAGTGAAAGGAATCGAGGTAGATCTTACAAAGGTGAAATAAATCTTAGATATTCCACCACCTAAGAACATCAGTCAGGTGAGGACACTCCAAGGGAGAATTCAGTCTATCAGGAGATTTATCTCACAATTGGCAGACAAGTCACAATCATTCAAAAAAACTCTGTGTAAGGGTGTCACATATCAATGGGATGAAGACTATAAAAAGAACTTTGATCATATCAAAGCATGCCTAGCTAACTTGTCATTATTGATGCATCCAACATCGAAAAAACCACTGATCATGTATATCTCTACCATGACACCATCACTGGGGCCACTCCTGGCACAGGAAGATGAAAACAAGAAAGAGAGAGCCATCTACTACATCAGTAGAACCTTGGTCTCATATGAGATTAATTATTCAATGATAGATAAATATTGTCTCGCGGTTGTATTTTTATCTCAGGAACTGAGACATTACATGTTAGCTCATTCTACAAAGTTGATTGCAAAGATAGATCCATTAAAATATATTTTGAGTAAAGAAAATTTAACTGTCGGGCTAGCAAAATGGGTCATTCTCCTCAGTGAGTTTCACATTGAATATGTTGAGCCCAAAGAAATCAAAGGACAAGCCATTTCAGATCAACTAGTTGACACTCCATTACAAGATGATTTCCCTATCATTGTTGAATTTCCAAACGACTCTATTTTGTACATAACTCACAGGTCTTGGAAAATGTTCTTTGGCAGACCTTTCACACAACTAGATTCAAGTGTAAGTGTATTATTAAACACTCAGAGTTATTCCATACCAAAGACATACAATCTATTGTTCCCTTGTACAAATAACATTGTTTAATATGAAGCCTTGGTCAATGGAATCAAACTAGCTATCGAATGGAACACAGTTGAGTTACACATCTGTGGTGACTCTCAGCTCATCATCAACCAAACCAATGATGTTTACTAAACTAAGGATGATAAAATCATGCCGTAAGATAATTCTTGATGAATTCAAAAAATATTTTACCCATGTCACATTTTAGCAAGTCCCAAGGACATGGAACAGACCAACTGATGCAATGGCTACACTAGCATCCTCACAACCATAAGAGGAAGACTTCTGCTATGAGTTCCTAGTGGAAGAACTTCATTTCCCTACTTACAACTCCCCTGACTCCCATATGGTCTACACTATCATAGGATAGGAGTCATCTCGATACAAATATGTCTACGATAACTTTAAGAAACCCCCTCCTAGGAAAAAGTGTAAAATCCTGGCGAATCGTACATTAATTTAGGGGAAATTTTTTAATGATGATGGCGAAGTTTTTTTTCAAATTAAGAAAAAAATATAAAGTC
>MU228536.1:1471931-1491351 GCA_018584345.1 Thuja plicata | reverse complement strand
GCGTTTTGCTGGCCTCTCTTGGCTTTCCCCACTTGCAGGAGCCTTACCCTTATTCTTGTTCGACATCTCCATTCTCCAATGACTTCCACTGCAAAAAAAAATGTTTAATAAATCCAGAATCATATTTTTATATTATAGTCTATTGTCCCTAAAATCATGTCTGAGGTCTCAACTCAAAATTACAGAGTCGCAGAATACTTACCTTTGCCTCTAGTTAAATTGCACCAATGTAGTATGCAGTTGCTCTCGCCGCTTAACCGTCTGTAAATATGCTATCCATCAAATGTTTTTATACTATCCTTATTTGGCGAATTCGGCAGGAGGTATTAGGTCAAGATATACAAATTTGGGGAAGCCCGCATAATTTGAACACTTCTTTTGTTATTTGCGAGGCGATTACAGGTCACCCAAGACGAAGTATGAATAATAAAGTTGGCAAATTGGGGTCGGTTTGAGACACGCGTCTGCAAAATTCCGGGCGAATTTGGGGCCGCCTATAAATATATTTATAAAACTAGTGGCGAATATAGGCCGTCCATTTGGGGCCGCCTAGAAATTATAGGCAAATTTTTAAATTTTATGGGGACCAAAAATTAGATTCCATTGGCGATAATGTGTAAGAAAAGTATAAAATTAAATATCGCGTGGGGCGATGGGCCCGGGCATTGGACCGAATATTAATAATGGCCAGGTGATAGGGTGAAACAAATATATGTAAAACAATCGCCAATTCCCCGCTCGCCGACATGCGACATTCGCCAATTGGCAAATAATCGCCACTAAAGTTATCGCTGGTGGAGAAGAGCATGTCAAGATCCTCACGGAGGAGGAAGGCATGAACACGGATAGCGAAACTAAGGCTAAGGATAAGGAGGATGTGAAAGGGGAAAAAGGGGAAGCTGCTAAATTCCTCTCTAAGGAAACTGGTATGGAAATGGAGGAAGACACTGATTCCCTTAAGCAGGAAATAACGGGATCCTCTGAGGAGATGGAAAATGATAGTAAAGGTAGCTCTGAGGAAGTGGAAATGGAGGGCCATGATAAGAATATTTCTCGGGGTGCACCTATGGATTTGGAGGTGGAAAGACCTAATTCCCCTAGTGAAAAGCATAGTGAGCTGAGTTTGAAGACTAAAGAGAAGGGTATTTCTGACACTACCCCTATTCTGGTGAATTATGCGGAGTCTGTGTCTTTTGTGGATAGGACTTCCAGGGAAGACAAGGCTATGGGATCTGAGGGGAATAAAATAGATAAAGATAAAACTGGAGATAGCCATGGTAATGAGACCGAAAAAACCCAAGATCCCTGTAGGTTTATTCATGTTGTTAGAGAGCGGGCTGATATGGATCTGCAGTTGAACACCTAGCTTCTTGAAGAGATTAGAGAGATTAATGGAAATTATGATGTCCTCCAGGATATTGTTAATAAGTTGGCTATCTTGATTTCTAAACCTCTGAAAGAAGCTACAACTAATGAGGCTCAGGAGGAGAATATGGAAAAAAGTCTGCTGGAGAAACTCGAGATGAAGATCAATGCTGTGGTCAACTTTCGCCAGCATACTACTGAAAGCCGTATCCAGAGCATTGAAGATAACCTCAGCCGAGTAATGAAAATAACTACGAGGGCATGAAAGTGACTGACAGTAATCTTTGGGCTCTTCTCTTTGTGCTGGATGGGAACTCTAACCCTATCAATGTTGATGTGGATAATAATGTTGATCCCAGCATTGCTGGCCTAGGGACTCGTACAAGGGCAAGTGCAAAAAAAGTGAAACAGGGGAGCTCCAAAGATATAAAAGACCTCAAAGAAGCCATCGATAAATACAGAGATGTGATGGATGAGTCTGCTGAGATCTTGAAGCAGACCTAACTTTGTTCACTGGGGCTGGTTTTCTTTTTGTTTGCTTTCGTCTTTTGACCGGGTGCTTTTGCTGGAGGGGTTCTAAATGTTTTTCTTCTTTTCCCCAAGCTATTTATTTTGATGTTGTCTGTTTGTTTCTAGTTATGCTGCTTCCTGCCTATCTTTAGTCTTTTGTAAAGGGTTACTGTTCCCTTCAAAAACTATTTTACCCTTATTCGAAAACAATAGACTTATTATAATTCTTAGGGGTTTCATCTTTCATCTTGATCATCAGTTCTATCAGTGAATTCTCTTCATCTTCATCTGTACCCTTTCACCTTCTTCCACAACGAACTTCTCATCTTTCATAGATTTTTGTTCTTTGGGAGTAGGTGCTTCCTTGTAGTCTAGCTGCAACATCCTATGAACTTTGTAAGCAAAAGCATTAGGATCATCAAGACTAAAGCCATAAATAAACAAAGCCATTTTATAATAGACCATCACCAGGTCCTTAATAGACTTGTTAGTCTTGTCTATCTTTTCCCTCTTCCAAAATTCTTTCATGATGACTTTCTTATGTTTCAAACCACCCGTGTGCTCAAGAATTGCATAAAGCTCAAATATGAGAGCTTCTAAATCTTCTTTTGGTTCAGCTTTAGGTTTATCTACCCAACCATCCCACCAATGCACATGCCGAATATTTTTTTTCTTTTTGCAGGCCCAACATCATTCTCTACTGAGCCTAAATTTCCAAGAAATTTATCAATTGACAGAATCTACTTCATCTTCTTCCATCTCTTCTCTAGCCTCACCTTGGCTCTGATACAAATTTTAAATATATAAACAAGCAGAGAAATGAAATGAAACATAAAACAATGAGGACAAAATAGAAAGAACATGTTTTATCATGGTTTGGCAATTTGGCTACATCCACACTTGAAGCAGGGAATCCTTATATTAATATAGTCTACAATGTAATGATACAATTCGATCCATTAATCTAATACATGACTACCCATGACCATTTATAGAGAGGTCTTCGAATACGAAGAGATGGGAGAAATTGAATGATCATGTGACCATTGGGCTTCATATCCCAACACAAGTAAAGGCAATTTCTCATAATATTTTCAGTACTTTTAAAGAAATATTATAGTATTATGCTATTGGCCAATGGAAGGTGATTTTGGATGATTGGGCTGCTCTATTTGAACAAATCGTGTTCTTTGGAGAAGGTTGATGCACTGTTTGGGGTTATGAAACAAATTGAATTTATTTGATGTCCGGAGGATGTCAATCTTTGAATGATCGAAATAGGGATTGATAATTTCCTTTAATAAATGACTTATCAGGTCATCCCTGATGCACTTACCCATAATAAATGACTACACCTTATCCATAATGCCTCACGGTATGTTCTCATAACTGGAGATCTTTATAGATGAGGACTAGATGGTACATTTCTTAGGTGTCTAGAAAAATAGGATTCTAAACATGCATTGGCTGAGGTCCATGATATCAACACCCACTACATGATTATTCACCACAATATCAACATATCCTTGTCCTATTCCTCTGAATATCCTATCTCTCCTCTTTTCACAAGAAGAACAAACACCACAGATCAACACTACTAAAGAGCATATTTTAGAGGAATCACCAATGGCTTCTGATCAGTTAGAGACCACCACATCTGAGCAAGATCTAGATAAAGAAGATGGGAATATAACCATAGTAGAGTTTTTAAATAGAGCTCACCCAAACTGGGGGTAACGATTGGACTTCACTCATGTCCTAAATATGATAGATTGTGCTTAAACAGACTCTCACAGGTATGAGTTATATAGTCTTTTAGAGGAGACTCAAGAAAAAGAGATGGATATTGTATAAAAATATGTAACTCCATTTGAGGTAGGTGAGGGTTTAGGGTCTAGGTTTGATGAGTTAGATCCTCTAATTCTTGACATGGGATTTAACAATGTCGTTAGGCCTCTTACTAATTTGAACGTATCTATATAGGGTACCTATTTAGGTCTCTACTTAACAGTCCAGGTTTATGAAAAACATACTGTGAACAACCTTGAACCTATCAATCTATTGCCACTCATACATCCTGAACTCATTGACTAGGGCTTGCAAACACAGCCTATAAACATCCCTACTTTCCCCAATGAGTATGTGTTATCTTGCTACCTAAATGTTGTTGAACTAGTAACTTCTTCCACTAGCAAACCTAGCATAATATGACTGAAAAAGATATCAAGATTTTTTGTGCTTTTTTGGGAAAAATATTTTCTTTTTAGGGAAAAAGAAGACCAGCATTGTAAAACCCTAAAATGGTTGATTTTAGAGGTTTCCCTAAAATGCATGTTATAAGCGGTTGAGATGCATAATGCATTATAATGTTGGTGTACTATTTTTTTGGATAATAAGAAAGGTTGGATGGTTGTGTAGGTGGACGTAGCCCAGGTTTTGGGTGAACCACATTAAATCTGTGTGTTATCTATGTTTAGTTATATTCTTCTTTTGTTTATGCATATAACTGTTTATTCTTATATTGTTCTGGATCTGTCAAACCCTAATAGGATATGCATCTTCATCATCAGACTCATCCCATGTGCAAGCAGGTGTGTCATTTCTTTGTTATGTTTTTTTTTGCTCTTTGTCATCTAGATGGACTTGTTGTCTCTTTTCTTTGTCTATATGATTTTTTACTCTTTGTTCTTTCTTTGATAGAAACCGTAGACCAGTTGTGTCCCACGATCATCAAAATTCAACAGAGACAGGTTCTAGGAGTCCATTTTGGTTACATCTAAGGGGTCCTTTTCCTGAATAACCCATTCGTCAAGCCACTTCATACCCCACTCCATATGTCTCTAGGGATATTTCACATTATTTTACTTCATTTTTTTTGGGCTCCCTATATAGCCATTCCAAAATGGATTGTTCTTCCTTCTCATCCTCTAATGGTATGTCTACTTTAACAAATTAACCATCATATATTGCTCGAGCTGGTGTTCGTTTCATCTCTTCTGAAGGTCTCCCGTAGGACCTAGGTGATGTGGGAAGAGATGTAATTGATAAGATTGGTTCCACTATGTATCCACCCATACCAAAGCCCTTTATTTTCAACTTCTTTTCCCTTTATTTCATTAAGTCACTGGTTGACTCTGAAGTTCTAGTCTCTCTGTTATGTGGGATGAGATTATCTTCTACCTAACACAGTGCATTACATGCATAGCTAGTGTCTGTAGGAATGCTAAATTTGATACCATTGAATGGAAACTTGATGCACTGATGGTAGGTGAATGGGATAGTTTGTATTTCATGATTCCAGGGTCTTTCCAACAAGATGTTGTAAGCCAATGAAAGATCTAACACCTGGAAAGTGACATCCCTCTCCATGGGACCCACTCTAATGGAGAGAGTTACAAGACCTTTGGAAGATCTCTCTTGTTCATAATATGCCTTTATGGTAATTTTCTTCTTTGGATCAATGGCATATTCTGAAAATCCCAGTTGTTCAATCAACTTGTATCTACATATGTTCAACCCTGCACCTCCATCTATCAAGACTCATTTGATGCAATTTTTATGGACCATGAATTCAATGTAAAATGGAAGATTATGTGGATGACTCAATGAGTTATCATCTTCCTCCAAAAATGATAGGTAGTGTGGTGAAGTTAAATGACCCACTATAGATTTAAAATGATCTAGATCCAAGTTCTTAGGGACATTGGAGGTTGACAAGGCTCTATCTAAGATCTCTCTGTGAGCCAGAGAGATTTTGAGAAATTCAAAGCTCAAAATTTGGGCGTTAGTCCTTTGCAATTGGTTGATAATGCTATAGTCCGTAGCATGGAACGAAGGTAGTTGTTTTCATTGCAACACCTTGGAGGCACTCGCAGTCAATTGTGTGTTGGTTGGAACCCACTATGTGGATGTTGTTGGTTGGTTTTGTGATGATGAAGAGTTGGAAGATTCCCCTTTGCCCAAGGTGACCTTTTCTTGCACTTGGGTCACAACATTGGTTGTTTTAGACTCTGTTATCATTTTTGGTAATGATGACATTACAATACTCAAGAGAGACTAGTTCAACCATGTGGATGACCTTATCATCCTGGGTTTTGTACGTATGATTGATCCTAGCACCTTGTTTAGAAGATTATTCCTTCTCATATTCAGGCAAGGGATTCTTGAATGCCTTATGATTAGCATTCATTACATGGTTGTCAACCATGATTGTTTCACTATCAATGAGGTCTTGGATCTCATGTTTTAACCTCATACAATTCTCCATTGTATGTCCTTTATTTCTATGGTACACATATTAATCATTGTCTCTCCACCAATTTGGTTTTATCTCTGGTTCGTATGACTTGGAGTTATCTGGAAACGTGATTAGTTTGTTTGCTAGAAGAGTCTTGAGAGCTGATTCATAAGATTCTCCCAAAGGATCGAAGTCCCTCTTGCACTTAACCCAAGGATTTTCTTTCATGAGGTTACTAACCCCTATAGAGGGTGACTTCATGGTGTTTTTAGCAGCTTTTAGGGCTTTGGAGCCACTTGTCAAATTGAAGACTATTGTTTTGGGTTGGGGAGAAACATTATTGAATACCCCATTTTTCACCAAATGTTTGTTCTTATTCCAGTATTTGGTCTTATCTTTAGAACTAGAATTGACTTTAGAATCCTTAGAAAGGGTAACCTCACCCTTCTTGACAAGCATTATTTCTATCCTTAGTGCACTCTTCACAAGTTGTTCAAAAGTGGAGAGGTCTTGCATTTGAAGTAGATAGTTGTACTCTTCAAGTAGCACATTAGTAAATATATCCATCTTTTCAGACTCGGGAATGAGTCATGGATATCTAGAAAAGACTATCCTCCACCGCTGAATAAAAGTCATGAATGATTCTCTCATCTATTGTTGAATGTTTCATAACTTGACTATAGACATGAGATGTTGTATATTATATGATTACCATTGTAAAAATAGATTCATCAATTCATTAAAAATTTTGATCCCAGTGGGTAACTTTGAAAACCACTCCATAGCTTGACCACCTAAACTTTGAGAAAAGAGATGCATGATATGTTGGAAGATATCAATTTTGGT
The DNA here is from genome assembly GCA_018584345.1 of Thuja plicata. Lineage (NCBI taxonomy): Eukaryota > Viridiplantae > Streptophyta > Pinopsida > Cupressales > Cupressaceae > Thuja > Thuja plicata. The sequence goes on along the minus strand of MU228536.1, from coordinate 1,484,393 downwards.
TATTGATCATGTTGTTGATATTCATGTTTTTTTACTGATGTCAACATATATTTCTATGAAGAAGAAAGATTGGCTACTTAAATGGATGGAGTGTACGGACACTGTACAGATGAATAAGAATGATCAAAGTTGGACTTATGTAGAAGGATGTGTGTTGACCTTATCCCAAAGGTCATTGTTAGCTCTTTTTCTTGCACCACAACCTTAAGATGATAGTATACTGATTATACTTGAATGCAAACTCCCTTTTGACAAGAGAAAGGCTAATTGTTGAGGTATTTGATAACACTGGGGATACCTATTATCACCTCCTTCATTTCTGAGTTCCACAAGCTCAGGCAGGTATTACCTATTAAATATTACTGATTCTTTAGCCTATATATTTGGTGGACTAATTCATTCACTGGCTACTTACTTCAGACCTCACTATAATAACTTATAAAATACCTTGGAGATTGCAATAAGTAGTTTGAAACAGAGGACTACAAGCCAAGCTATGGTCTTAATAACATAAACCAATGAGACAAGGACTTTCATCCTTCTTCCTTTTACTATAGGAGGGATAACCTATTTGATTTTCTCTTTAAGAAATCAACAAACTCCAACTGTACTCACTATGAATACAATTTATTTTAAATATATGCTCTGAAAGTAATTGATTTTGAATATTTTTGAATATTTGGATGATGATGGATTACCAAACAAGTTCCTAAACCAGTGCCTATCCTTGGGCTTATAGAATCAATAGACATAAATCCACAGAGATATATAAAATAGAATATTGTAAGATGCCTTTCAACCTACATGCAACTTAGGTAAAGTTCCTTGCAAACTACCCTGTCACTCCCACAATGCAGTATCAAATCCTTAATTACTATTGTACTCTCTGAAATCATTCACAAAATTTAATTCCCCTCTTAGAAGAAACTTGCAAATAATTAGATAGCTACCTTATAGCCAATATGTTTAACATGCCTTACAAATTAAACATAAAAGAGTACACATAATAAACAAAGAGACAACAACAATATGGAATAAAATTGCACTGTATTTTATTCATATATTTCTGCTTCAGTACATAAAAAAGGCTAAAAGCTCAAAAACATAAACTAAAATTTAGAAAGTCTGGCTTGCCAATATATTTCATCTCTTTGCAAAATTGTTACTTTTGATCTATATATAGGTCTTAAACCATCTTGGAATCCTTAAATTAAGGATGCAACAAGCTTCAAATGGTTTAAGGAACCTAACCCTAAAAGTACAAAAAACAAGAATATTTAAGCGGTGGGAAGACAAGAATAGGGGATGAAATATGATCTTCCTTTGTCTTCATATGCATTCTGGTGCCTTTGACTGTCAGTGTTTAGGATAGTATCTGAAATTTTTATTGAGACTAAGTGACCGCCATTTCAGGCTAACCTACACTTGTCTTTCACAATAACTAACCTCCCTGTGCTCAATGATCAGGTGCCAAGTGTTCCTCTTTCCTCTTCATCTAGGACCTCTTCTCTCTCAACAGGCTTCTTTTTCTTTGGTTTGGTCATTAAATCCCATGTTGTCACATCCTCTTCTACAGGCCAATTGAAGCTCTGAATACTCTGCAGTTGTCCTTTCTACCTTTCCCATCTGACATCAGTTATGCTTTTGACATCAATTAAGAATTTATTTATGTCAGTTTCTACTTTAAAAGACTAATCCAAAATTTTACTAAACCCTTCTAAATAAAGATCAAAATCTATAATAAATGCCTCTTTACAAGGCATCTGCTGTCAAATTCATTTCTCCTGGCCTCCAAGGCCTTAATCTGATCATCTACTCCCTTAAGTGGAGGGATAAATCTATTAAAATTCGGTCCAAACAGGCTCATTTATGCCTCTATCCGATTCAATTTACCTTTAAAGAAAGGTAAAGTGACATTAAATTTCTTGATTTCATCCTCCACCTCTGACACAATCTCTGGAAAATCTGGCCTATGTTGTTGTAAAGAGGCCAACTTTTCAAAAAGCTGTATTCTGGGAGACCATGTTACAAAGTAAGGGTTTAAAGTAGAGATATACCCTGTTACCTCAGTATGAAAAATGGGTAACTTATTATATGCATTCAGGATTATATCTATTTTATCTTTCAAGATATCAATCCTATGTTGAAGTATACTCCTTAATGCATTTATGGCAACTTCATTACCTATTTTAGCCATATCATCTATTTTTACCTCTTCCTCTGCTTCAACTTTTCCTTCTATTTGTAGGGGTTGCTCTGAGGGTACATACACAAACTCTGGCTTTTCTTGTAATTGCTTATTCATTTCAGCAATTACCTTATCCTACTGATGAATCTTGATATGACACAATTCTCTATCTTTGGCCAGGGCACTAGCTTCCTCTATCAGGACACCACATTTCTGAGACAACTGTTTTGTCTTGTCTTCATTTAAATGTGCCCAATGTGTCATTATTTGAGAAATCTCAAGATCTCCTATGTTTTGCACTATCCATACCATTTGGTTTCCAACCATGCTCTCTTGAATATTCACTAATTGGGGCTTCTAGTCTTTAGGACACAAATTCCACATGCCAAATGCTTGAGATTTTGTACTATATCCAAATCCTTTGATCATATCACCCATTTGGATCTCATTTTCCATTTTTAGATTTGGTTGCTTTCTGATTTGGTCTATTATGAATGCTGAGGCTAAATCCCAGTCTTCAACAAGCAAAATTCCATTGTTCAAAACCATTTTTCTAGCCTCATCAGGAGAAACATCCTCACTTTTAGGATCATATGTTTGCAAAGCTAGAAGAGCCTCATTTGTTACTGCTTCTTCACCATCTAATTTCAACTGCTCTCTAATCTATTCCTTTTTATGCCATCTGAGGAAATCCTTAAATTCATCAGTTTTTATGAAATTATCATCACTTAAAAATTGTTGTTGGTGAAGCAACCTTTTATCAATACATGCTCTAAGAGGCAACTCTACGTCTTCTTCTACCTCTTGCTGCAGTTTCTTTCCTTTTCTGATCTCATTTCTCAAATTATGATCATATAATCTATTGCCAAGAACAAGAGCGCTTACTCTATCCCCTTTTCTCTCTTTTCTTATGTAAGTTTGATCATGAGAAGTCTGACCAAGATCAACTTTTTTCCTCTTCATAGAAGGCTCATCTACATCATCGGGTTGAGAAACCTCATTTAAATCTATAATATGTCCCTGTTCCCCTTATACCTGGATTGCTTTTGCAACATTTTTTTGTGGTTGATCTATTTGAGGTAGATTAACATATTCTTCCTCACTCTCACTCTCATATTTAGATTCTGAATATTCAGGTTCTTTTCCCCCTTTCTTCACATCTATAACTTTATCCAATTACTCACAGAGTGTGTAAAAATTATCCACCATAGCTTTGATTTTGTTAAAATATGGCAAATCAAGGTAAAAACATCCAAATGCTAATCCATTTCTTTTTATTTGTTTCTCTAAATTCAACAACTCTTGAATTATCTCTCTTTTATTTCTCACTTCATCTTCATCAATTATGTTCCTAGTGGCATCCTCCTCCACACAAAGACCATGCACATATGTGTTCGGTATGGTAGGAGTTAGGATTTTCTTAGCTCCTGCAATAAATCCCTCTGGATCAATATACCTATACAATGTTGCCCCCATCTTATAGCTCTCCAACCATCTGCTTATTAAATCAATGTCACCTTTGCCAATTATAAATTGAAAAATCTTGAATTGCCTAGGGGTTAATGTCCCCTTCCTGTGTGGTGCAAAGTGCTCATTATCAATCAACAAAAGTTGCCAAATAAATTCCATGGCTGCAACTCTTGATGGCACATGATATGGTAGGACATGGGGAGGATGTGTGCATCCATACACTCTGATCATAGTGAAATTCTCCTCTAAAAAGAAGTCTCCCCAGTTGTGGTCACCTTCCCACTTATCAAAATATTCACATGGTCTCAGTAGTTGTAGCACCTTCACTGGGAGTCTAGTCTTGTTGACACCCAAACTCTGCATCAAAGGGTAGACAATCAAGTTCTCAAATCCACAGAAGTCATAGTCCTTGGAAGTGAAATTCCATATCTTAATCCAAAATTGGACAGGATTGGGTTGGTTATGAAAAATCCTTTGGGGGTTCAAATTGTTTACATCCATGATGCCATAATTGAAATGCAATAATAGATGCATCAGGATAGAATAATGTAAAATTTTAGGATCCTTATCCTTCTTCTATATAGCTACAAACCCCTTGTGCATTCTATCAATAATGTATTGGATATAATCATAACTCGTACTAGAATGCACATCTTGAAAATCTAATACCATCATTAAAATCCCAGCAATTATCTTCTCAGCTCCTCCATCCCTACCCAACACCTTACACAAAGCATATGCAATGTATTTGATATAAAAATGTAAATCTTTGAAACAATAAGGTGTAGTTCCTGGTAAAGGGGCAATATGATTTCTAACCTCCTTAAGGATATGTTTTTGCAATTGGTTCCTAGCAACCCCAGGCTGTAACCTATATCTCTCTTCTTGCTTTCTAATATCAATCTTAGTGGACATGGTACTATACAAACTGAAAGCTTGTATAAAATAATTCCTATTTAGAATTAATAGGGCAATACCATCACTCTTTTTAATTGTTTTTGACAAGGGTTCATAATGGTTTGCTAGACCTATAAACAAGTCTACATCTACAAAGACATCAGGAACAATTAACCTAGCCAAACCACTAGTCCAGGGATTTGATATTGGTATGGCTTTATCAGCATTCCTATAAAAATAATTGAAAAGAGAAAAACCTATAGAACCCGGTGTATGGGCATCTCTGATATCACAGTATTCATCTACCAGTATATTGGCATTTGCCCTTTTGTTCTATGTAGACCCAGGTAATAGCTTTAAAAACTCATCAGAGAAGTTCCTTTTTCCCTTGGCATCTTCATCCACTTCATCACTCTTTCCACTGGTAGATGCCACACTAACTGCTTTACTCATCTTGTTCTGTTTTCAACTTCTCTTTCACCGATATTGGAACAAATCTTCTCTCAAGATTCCTTACCCTTCTCTGTTCAGTGAAGACAATTCAAGAACCATGAAAACTAAATAATCACTCTCAAATTGATCAATTCTTACTTTTTGGACACAGAAAACCTAGCAAATTCTCTGCTCTAAAATTCTGGATGTATGATGAATGAAAATAAACCTGATATCATCCCTTTATGGTAACCTTACAAAGTACTTAGCTCATCATTGAAAAATCAATCAATTATGCCTTCAAGTTTGTATGCTATGGTATTAATTGAATTCCTAGCCATAGCTCATGAATGTGATAGGAAATCAAATTCATATGAGTGCATTTTCATAAAAACCTTTATAAAATTTGAACAAAATCACATGTTTTAATATGATTGGCTCTTTATCAGGCATCTCAGCTACCTTTTTGCACAGTCATTAATCCTCATTATTCCTATTGGATGATGAATTTTCATATTGTCATGTCAGCAACTGCCATTTAATATCATTTTCATATTTGGCGACCAAGCGACCATGCACTATCTCCTTGTCACTGATCAAACTCCTTAACTCTCAATTCTTCTGGAGATCTAGCGACTACATTATTTCCTTCACCTCTTCTTAACTGTGATTTACTTCTAGCGATCATGTGACCCAAATAATCCAAGTCGCTAGAAGCATAGCCTAACTCAGAGTTTATTTGGAGACCCCGCAACTATGGTTACTTTTTATCTTTTAAGCTCTTACCGTCAAGTCTCTAAATGTTCTTTTCACTTTACGAGACCCCACGACTACCCTTAGTCACTCAATTGCTAAATAAAACTACTCTTTAATATTTCCTTTGGAGACTTTGCAACATAGCCCATGAAACTTTACCTTATCATTTTAATTTTAAATCAGAGACTACGCGACTAAAGCTCATCTCATTGTCGCGAGAACATTTTTATTCTGTGCAATTTTGATAGAGACTCAGTGACTACCATTGATCCTATCTTCATCTGCATCTGACGGTCTCACTAAGTTGTTGAATACATTTTAAAACCCTAAACCATTTGGAGACTGCATGACCATATTAAAATACACACCTTTACATCCTTTAGTCTCTTAATCACCAAATGATACTTTTCCTTTTGGGAGACCACGTGACTGATACATTTTTCTTCATTCATTTTGGACACGTGTCTCACCCTTACCTGTTTGTTTTTGAGTCGCTAAAAATATGTTGACTTACCATGTTTGACCAGCGACAACCCGACCACTGTATATTTCATTTCAATTTGTGGTTTGTCGCCAAGTCTCTAAACCTTTTACTTAACTGACTTTTTAACTGGTGATCTGGTGACTGAAGATTTTAAGTTATTACTGACTGTGTTCTGATCTGGAGACCCCGCAACTAAAGGAATCGCTAAGTCTCTTAATGCTTTACTAACTCTAGTATACCATGCGCGACACTGCAACTTAACCACTTATCTCCATGTTGTCAGATCATATTTTCCTCATTGGGAGACTTCGCAACTGAAGCACTTTGCTAAGTCTATGACTTACAAAGAATATTCTTTTCCCTTTAGAGACATCCTAACTATAGTTAATCGCCAAGTCTCACGATGAAATAGAATATGTTTTTAGGATTAAGCGACTAGGCGACAATTTTTAAAAAAGGCACATGACTTTTTATAACTTAAGTTTTTTCAAAAAGGTAATGCAAAAATAGAAACTCAATTGACATTTAGGGTTTTTTTAATTTTCTTATAGAAGACAGCTCAAGGCTTTGGGTTTTTCACTATTCGTTTGGATTTTGACCTAATGAACACAAGATTTTCACAAGGATAATTCAAATTGGGACGAATTTTCTGATCTTGGAAACAAATTGGCAAGAGGACAACAAAATTTTGGGGCAAACCACCAAAAAACTAGGAAAACAACCAAAAGTGGCTCTATCTGAGGATTTACTAAACATATTTTATGGCAAAGAACCATAGAATCTCTGGTTGCAGACTAGACCAAAAAATGGGAGGAACACCAACTAACCTAAAACAGAAGGGAAACTAATTACAATATTTACATAACTGGAGGAGAGTATTCACAGTATGATACATACTTACTTGAGCATGAACCTTGGTTTTTAGTTGAAAAAAGGCTTTAGGAATTGCCCATGCATAGGCAACTCAAAATCTTCTCCATCCATGTTCCTCAATAAGTAAGAGTCTTTTCCAAATTTTTGTGAGACAAAAAATGGTCCTAGCCATAAAGACTCAAATTTCTTATGTTTTCCTTTATCTTATGCTCTTGCAGTCCACTGAAGAACTAGGTCACCAGATTAGAATTTTCTTTCAGTAGCCCTCTTGTTAAAAAGGTATTTCATCTTCTGTTGCAGCTTAAGGTTTTCTTTTTGGCTATTCCTTCTTGCTTCATCCAATTCTACCAACTGAGTCATTCTATTCTGCATATTGTCAGAAACATCTAAATGTTCCTCTTGTATAAACTTATATACTGGTAATAAATTTTTTATTGGCATTCTTTCCTATAGACCATACACCATCTCAAATGGAGACTTTCCAGCTTCTTTTTAACTATTATTCTGTAATCCCAAATTGCTAGCCTTAACTTAGTATGCCATGCCCTTTTATTCTTTTCAAGAGTTTTTTTTAGTATTTTCAATATACTCTTATTACTAGACTCGACCTATCCATTTTCCTGTGGATGATATGGGGATGAATATGATATTGTAATCCCATTTTTTTCATAGAAATCTGTCATTTCTTCTGATCTAAAACTCTTGGCATTATCCATTACTAATTTAGAAGGTACACCAAATCTGGTTATAATATTTTCCATGAGAAATTCAGTGACTACCCTACTTGTTGCTTTCTTTGTAGGGATGGCTTCAATCCACTTGGTAAAATAATCTATGGCTACAAGTATCCAACTGTGTCCTCCACTAGATTTCTCCTAAAATTCACCAATGAAATCAATCCCCCAAATAGTAAAAGGGGCTTCAGTATTTACTGGGTTTAACAATAGAGCTCCTGAAAATTTTAGCTTGTTTGAGAATCTTTGACAGGGTTTACACTTTCTGACATATTCATAAGTATCCTTGAACAAATTGGGCCAATAGTACCTAGCCCTTAAAGTCTTTTGGGCAATAGTCTTAGCAAAAAAATGACCTTTACATTCTCCTGCATGCATTTCACATAAAACCTTTTCAGCTTGGTATTTATCAAGACATAACAGCAATACACCATTCTTATCCTTCCAATACAAGTCTCCTTGAATTAAAATGTATCTTTGGGTTTGCAATTTTAGATTTCTTTTATGGTTTTCTGTCATATGATCAGGACATTTGGCATTTTTCAAGAAAAACATAATATCAGCATAGAACGTTTGCCTTTCTATGCTTGTAACAGTTTGATCATATATCTGTGTATGATTTATTTGTACTAGATCCAAGTTTTCTTTTGTCATAAGTTTTTCCAAACGCTGACCTCTTATCAACTTTGTAATATGGATCTCAAGGTTAAATTCCTGAATTCTGGTTATCCATTTACATCTCTTACCAGTAACCTCTGACTGTGTAAGAATATCTTTCACTGCTGAGTGAGGAACATATGCTTGAATCTGAGCACAGACCAAATATGGCCTAAAAGACTTTATAGTTTTTACCAAATCATAAGCCTGCTTCTCCATTATTTCATAATTAAGTTCTGCAGCTTGTAGGGATTTACTATAAAAAGCTATTGGGTGTTCAAATCCTTGTTCATCTTTTTGAAGTAAAATAGCAGCAATTGTATGAAAAGATGCAAATGAAAACAAAGAAAAAGGCTTAGTATAATTTGGAGATTTTAAAACTGGAGCCTCTTGTACTGCTTTCTTTATTTTCTCAAATGCTTGTTGGGCTTCTTCATTCCAAATAAATTTGGCATCCTTCTTTAGCAACTTTACAATAGGTTTAACAATATCTGCAAAATTTGCTATGAACCTTCTAACAAAATTGATCTTTCCTAAGAAAGATTGTACTCCTTTTAGGTTCTTTGGAGAAATAACCTTCTAAATTGCCTCCACTCTCTCAGGGTCTATTCTTACCCCCTCTTTAGACACTATATGTCCAAGCAACTTTCCCTCTTGTACTGCAAAATGACATTTCTTGGGATTCAATGAAACACCACATTCTCATGCTTTATTGAAAATCTTACCTAGGTGATCACAGTGATCCTCAACTCTTAGAATATGCAGTTAAATCATCCTGATAAATGATCATAAATAAATCAATGAATTCTTTAAAAGCAACATCCACGACCCTTTGAAAAGTTTCCCATGCATTTATTATTCCAAATGGCATTCTGATATAAACATAGGTTCCCCATGCAGTGGTAAATGTAGTTTTGTACTATTCTAATTCGTTAACTAAGACTTGGTTATATCCTGAGAAACCATCCATCATAGATAGCAACTCACAACCAGTCACCTTGTGTAACATTGCTTCCATATTAGGCAAGGAATAATTATCTTTTAATGAAGAAATATTTAAATTTTTGAAGTCCACACACAGTCTGATATCTCCATTCTTCTTTCTGACTGGCACCAAATTTGATACCCAAGTTGAGTGTCTGATGGGCTAGATTATCCCAGCAGCCTTTAATTTCATCAATTCTTGTTACATCTTAGGATCCAACAAGGGGTTAATAGGCCTCTATTTTTTCCTAAATGGTTTCACATATGACTTTAGTGGGATTTCATGTTGAAAAAGATCCTCTCTATAGGCTTTCAAATCCTCATATGACCAAGAAAAGACATGCTTATATTTTCTTAACTGTTTGACCAAATTTGCCCTTACATGAGAGTCTAAACCTTTTCCAATATAAACAACTTGAGGACTATTTTCAGATCCTAAATTTATTTCTTCCAAATCCTCAACCTTGGCATTGCTTAATTTTTTTGAATCATTTTTTCGACTACTAGATAATACTTCAAGCTCAACCAAACCCATAGGAATCTGATTAGAACTTAACTAGACAACCTCATTTCCTAAAATATAGTCTTTTCCATTATTTCTTTCAAGCAAAGTATTACAATCTATACTCTGGTTCTCATAATGGTCTAGACATTGGATAAATCTCAGAATATCTTGGTCATCCTGAAAAACCTGCCAGTTGTAAATGTTATCCGGAACAACTGGTCTTGTCTTGACTTCCAGTATTGACACCCCATGTAAGGTCAAATCATCATTTTTTAAAGCAACATTTGCCAAAAAATCAGCCATTATATTCTTTGACCTTTCTATCCAGCTTATATCAAAGGTGTCAAACATTTCAATTTGATCCCAAATAGCATACTTATACATTTTTAATCTATCATTCTTTACTGCATATTTGGATCTAACTTGAGATACCACCATAAACCTTTAAACATTTAATCCCTTGTTTGATGGCAATTTCAAGTCCTAAAAACAAAGCCTCATATTCTACAGTATTATTTTTACATTGGAAGGATAATAGAAATGAATACTTAAAAGTTGTACCTGATGGAGATACCAACAATACACCTGCCCCTGATCCCTCTTTTGAACAAGCCCCATTAAAGTACATTTTCCACAATCCATCACCTTGTATAATCAACTCTCTATTCAGAGGATCAACCTCTTCATTGTGATAATAAAGTTCACTCTTTTGCATCCTAAAATTTTCCATATCCATATCAATGCAACAATTAATGTTAGTGTCTTCAAATCTTTCTATCATGTGTGGACTTCTACTCTCCCTTAACACCTTAACATTATCTCCGGCAATGTTAAAAGTAGCATATGATAAATCACTTTGTATACTACCTCCCATTGAAGCACTCCACTTTCTTGACAGTAGCATGCCATAATGTGGTGGTATGTCAACCACAAGAACATTCATAGTCATTACTACATCAGGACAAACAGCTAATTTATAAGGCATAGCCTCAATGGTACCAATCACAGGGACCTCTCTAGAGTCCATAGCTTGACATCTCCCATGAGAAGTATCAACCTGTAGTCCCATTGACCTCATTATTTCCACTGGCATAGCAGTATTTGATGCTCCTAAATCAATCATACAATTTTTAGCATCTTTCCATTAATTATTAGTGAAAGGAAAAATGGGTCAATAACTTTTGGGGAAGAAGTTGTATTCAAGAAAATTTGAGGAATCTCAGATGTTAACACCTCAACTTCCTTCCCTTTGTTGATTGGTTTCTTACTAACATTCTCTAGACTTTGGACTTTTATTATAGGCACATTGTTTAACAATGACATCACCATTTCCTTGTGTTCCTTAATTCTCATCATTTCTAGAAATGGCACCTTTACTGTCATTTGGGACAAACAGTCACACATGTCTACTAGAGTATATTTCACATATGAGGACTTTGATTTGTCAATAGTAATGTCACTTTCCTCTATATGTACATTCAGAGTTGGTTCTTTTAACTTCTTGCTTTCCATTTTTTTAACAGGAGTGTCTGTTTCTTGCCTTTTTAATTCTCCTTCTTGTACAACATTTGGTTCTAAGGCTTTGGTAATAATTTTGACCTTATGTTGATTCACATTTTCCCCAGGTCCTTCCTTTTTTATATATATTTGGTGTCTACTTTATTTTTCTTTATGAAGACACCTGATGGCTGACTACTAGTACCACCCACTACTCTGTTTCTTAAATGGTAGTTGCTTCTAGCCTTGTTCACTAAATCTACAGTAATCCTAGCTTTCTCTTCATCTGAAGCTTTTCTAATAAGTGGAAAATCCTTATTGTTATGAGCATAACATCTTATATGGTCATCAGTTTCCTCTGCTTCACTATCAGATAAGATGTGCTAATGATGACTTTCTACCCTTCTTTGAGAACTACAAGAATCATGATTTTTAGTTTCACTGTCTGAATCTATATCATGATATGAATAAGTATTTGTCATACTATGACAACATTGTTCACCCTCATCATTTCCTTGTTCTTCACTTACTCTTAGGTCTAAGGAAACAATACAGATTTTAGGGTTATGTGGGGCTTCACACCAGAGATCATCATTGCAGAAATGGACAGCATTCTTATGTAGAGGGTCTGGAGTTTTATTATCTGTCTTTTCCTTCCTAGGAATAATAATAGGCTTCCCATCCTTAAATTGAGTTCCATAGGGATGGTTTTGCATTCTATTTTGAGGATTATATGTATTATATTAAGAAGGCCTATTGTTCTGAGGAGGTCTATATTCCTTATACTCTAGTTCTTTCAAGTTGCTCTTACTAAACCTTGAGTCATCTCTTCTATTTAATTTACCAGACACTCTTCTATTCATTTCAATATTTACTGCTATCTTATAAGCATCAGTAAGAGTTCTAGGGTTTTTATCCCTAAGAGCATATCCCATTTTTGAATCAAAGGCATTTAAATAAGTTGCTAAACATACCTCTTCGTCCA
>MU228536.1:1437962-1469932 GCA_018584345.1 Thuja plicata | reverse complement strand
TCTGAAAGTAATTGATTTTGAATAGTTTTGAATATTTGGATGATGATGGATTACCAAACAAGTTCCTAAACCAGTGCCTATCCTTGGGCTTATAGAATCAATAGATATAAATCCATAGAGATATATAAAATAGAATACTGTAAGATGCCTTGCAACCTACATGCAACTCAAGAAAAGTGCCATACAAACTACCCTGTCACTCCCACAATGCAGTATCAAATCCTTTATTACTATTGTACTCTATGAAATCATTCACAAAATTTAATTCCCCTCTTAGAAGAAACTTACAAATAATTAGATAGCTACCTTATAGCCAATATGTTTAACATGCCTTACAAATTAAACATAAAAGAGTACACATAATAAACAAAGAGACAACAACAATATGGAATAAAATTGCACTGTATTTTATTCATATATTTCTGCTTCAGTACATAAAAAAGGCTAAAAGCTCAAAAACACATACTAAAATTTAGATAGTCTGGCTTGCCAATATATTTCATCTCTTTTCAAAATTGTTATATTTGATCTATATATAGGTCTTAAACCATCTTGGAATCCTTAAAGTAAGGATGCAACAAGCTTCGGATGGTTTAAGGAACCTAACCCTAAAAGTACATAAAAGACAAAAAACAAGAATATTTAAGCGGTGGGAAGACAAGAATAGGGGATGAAATATGATCTTCCTTTGTCTTCATATGCATTTTGGCACCTTTGTCTATCAGTGTTCAGGATAGTATCTGATATTTGTATTGAGACTAAGTGACCGCCATTTCAGGCTAACCTACACTTGTCTTTCACAATTACTAACCTCCCTGTGCTCAATGATTAGGCGCCAAGTGTTCCTCTTTACTCTTCATCTAGGACCTCTTCTTCTATCTCAACAAGATTCTTTTTCTTTGGTCTAGTCATTAAATCCCATGCTGTCACATCCTCTTATGCAGGCCAATTGAAGCTCTGAATACTCTGCAGTTGTCCTTTCTGCCTTTCCCATCTGACATTAGTTATGCTTTTGACATCAATTAAGAATTTATTTATGTTAGTTTCTACTTTAAAAGCCTCATCCAAAATTTTATTAAAACCTTCTAAATCAAGATCAGAATCTGTAATAAATGCCTCTTTACTAGGCAGTATGATGTCAAATTCATTTCTCCAGGCCTCCAAGGCCTTAATCTGATCATCTACTCCTTTAAGTGGAGGGATAAATCTATTAAAATTTGGTCTAAACAGACTCATTTTTGCCTCTATCTTATTCAATTTACCTTTAAAGAAAGGTAAAGTGACATTAACTTTCTTGATTTCATCCTCCACCTCTGACACAATCTCTGGCAAATCTAGCCTATGTTGTTATAAAGAGGCCAACTTTTCAAAAATTTGTATTCTGGGAGACCATGTTACAAAGTAAGGGTTTAAAGTAGAGATATACCCTGTTACCTCAGTATGAAAAATGGGTAACTTATTATATGCATTTAGGATTATATTTGTTTTATCTTTCAAGATGTCAATCCTATGTTCAAGTATACTCCTTAATGCATTTATGGCAACTTCATTACCTCTTTTAGCCATATCATCTGGTTTTACCTCTTCCCCTACTTTAACTTTTCCTTCTATTTATAGGGGCTACTTTGAGGGTACATTCACAACCTCTGGCTTTTCTTGTAATTGCTTAGTCATTTCAGCAATTACCTTATCCTACTGATGAATCTTGATATGACACAATTCTCTATCTTTGGCCAGGACACTAGCTTCCTCTATCAGGACATCACATTTCTCAGACAACTATTTTGTCTTGTCTTCATTTAAATGTGCCCAATGTGTCATTATTTGAGAAATCTCAAAATCTCCTATGTTTTGCACTGTCCATACCATTTGGTTTCCAACCATGCTCTCTTGAATATTCACTAATTGAGGCTTCTGGTCTTTAGGACACAAATTCCACATGGCAAATGCTTGAGATTTTGGACTATATCCAAATCCTTTGATCATATCACCCCTTTGGATATCATTTGCCATTTTTAGATTTGGTTGCTTTCTGATTTGGTCTATTATGAATGCTGAGGCTAAATCCCAGCCTTTAGCAAGCAAAATTCCACTGTTCAAAACCATTTTTCTAGCCTCATCAGGAGAAACATCCTCACTTTTAGGATCATATGTTTGTAAAGCTAGAAGAGCCTCATTTGTTACTGCTTCTTCACTATCTAATTTCAACTTCTCTCTGATCTGTTCTTTTTTATTACATCTGAGGAAATCCTTAAATTCATTAGGTTTTATGAAATTATCATCACTTAAAAACTGTTGTTGGTGAAGCAATCTTTCATCAATACATGCTCTAAGAGGCAACTCTATGTCTTCATCTACCTCTTGCTGCAGTTTCTTTCCTTTTCTAATCTCCTTTCTCAAATTATGATCATATAATCTATTGCTAGGAATAAGAGCACTTACTCTATCCCCTTTTCTCTCTTTTCTTATGTAAGTTTGATCATAAGAAGTCTGACCAAGATCAACTTTTTTCCTCTTTATAGAAGGCTCATCTACATCATCAGGTTGAGAAACCTCAGTCAAATCTATAATATGTCATTGTTCCCCTTGTACCTAAATTGCTTCTACAACATTCTATTGTGGTTGATCTATTTGAGGTAGATTGACATATTCTTCCTCACTCTCACTCTCATATTTAGATTCTGAATATTCAGGTTCTTTTCCCCCTTTCTTCACATCTAGAACTTTATCCAATTGCTCATAGAGTGTGTAAAAATTATCCACCATAGCTTTGATTTTGTCAAAATATGGAAAATCAGGGTAAAAACCTCCAAATGCTAATCCATTTCTTTTTATTTGTTTCTCTAAATTCAACAATTCTTGAATTCTCTCTCTTCTATTTCTCACTTCATCTTCATCAATTATGTTCCTAGTGGCATCCTCCTCCACACAAAGACCATGCACATATGTGTTCGGTATGGTAGGAGTTAGGAGTTTCTTAGCTCCTGCAATAAATCCCTTTGGATCAATATACCTATACAATGTTGCCCCCATCTTACAGCTCTCCAACCATCTGCTTACTAAATCAATGACACCTTTTCCAATTATAAACTGAAAAATCTTGAATTGCCTAGGGGTTAATGTCCTCTTCCTGTGTGGTGAAAAGTGCTCATTATTAGTCAACAAAAGATGCCAAATAAATTCCATGGCTACAACTCTTGATGGCACATGATATGGTAGGACATGGGGAGGATGTGTGCATCCATACACTCTGATCATAGTGAAATTCTCCTCTAAAAAGAAGTCTCCCCAGTTGTGGTCACCTTCCCACTTATCAAAATATTCACATGGTCTCAGTAGTTGTAGCACCTTCACTGGGAGTCTAGTCTTGTTGACACCCAAACTCTGCATCAAAGGGTAGACAATCAAGTTCTCAAATCCACAGAAGTCATAGTCCTTGGAAGTGAAATTCCATATCTTAATCCAAAATTGGACAGGATTGGGTTGGTTATGAAAAATCCTTTGGGGGTTCAAATTGTTTACATCCATGATGCCATAATTGAAATGCAATAATAGATGCATCAGGATAGAATAATGTAAAATTTTAGGATCCTTATCCTTCTTCTATATAGCTACAAACCCCTTGTGCATTCTATCAATAATGTATTGGATATAATCATAACTCGTACTAGAATGCACATCTTGAAAATCTAATACCATCATTAAAATCCCAGCAATTATCTTCTCAGCTCCTCCATCCCTACCCAACACCTTACACAAAGCATATGCAATGTATTTGATATAAAAATGTAAATCTTTGAAACAATAAGGTGTAGTTCCTGGTAAAGGGGCAATATGATTTCTAACCTCCTTAAGGATATGTTTTTGCAATTGGTTCCTAGCAACCCCAGGCTGTAACCTATATCTCTCTTCTTGCTTTCTAATATCAATCTTAGTGGACATGGTACTATACAAACTGAAAGCTTGTATAAAATAATTCCTATTTAGAATTAATAGGGCAATACCATCACTCTTTTTAATTGTTTTTGACAAGGGTTCATAATGGTTTGCTAGACCTATAAACAAGTCTACATCTACAAAGACATCAGGAACAATTAACCTAGCCAAACCACTAGTCCAGGGATTTGATATTGGTATGGCTTTATCAGCATTCCTATAAAAATAATTGAAAAGAGAAAAACCTATAGAACCCGGTGTATGGGCATCTCTGATATCACAGTATTCATCTACCAGTATATTGGCATTTGCCCTTTTGTTCTATGTAGACCCAGGTAATAGCTTTAAAAACTCATCAGAGAAGTTCCTTTTTCCCTTGGCATCTTCATCCACTTCATCACTCTTTCCACTGGTAGATGCCACACTAACTGCTTTACTCATCTTGTTCTGTTTTCAACTTCTCTTTCACCGATATTGGAACAAATCTTCTCTCAAGATTCCTTACCCTTCTCTGTTCAGTGAAGACAATTCAAGAACCATGAAAACTAAATAATCACTCTCAAATTGATCAATTCTTACTTTTTGGACACAGAAAACCTAGCAAATTCTCTGCTCTAAAATTCTGGATGTATGATGAATGAAAATAAACCTGAGACCATCCCTTTATGGTAACCTTACAAAGTACTTAGCTCATCATTGAAAAATCAATCAATTCCGCTTTCAAGTTTACATGTTGTGGTATTAATTGAATTCCTAGCCGTAGCTCATGAATGTGATAGGAAATCAAATTCATATGAGTGCATTTTCAGAAAAACCCTTATAAAATTTGAACAAAATCACATGTTTTAATATGATTGGCTCTTTATCAGGCATCTTAGCTACCTTTTCACATAGTCATTAATCCTCATTATTCCTATTAGACGATGAATTTTCATATCTTCATGTCAGCAACTGCCATTTAATATCATTTTCATATTTGGCGACCAAGCGACCATGCACTATCTCCTTGTCGCTGATGAAACCCCTTAACTCTCAATTCTTCTGGAGAGCTAGCGACTATGTTATTTCCTTCACCTCTACTTAACCATGATTTACTTCTTGCGATCATGCGACCCAAAGAATCCAAGTCTCTAGAAGCATAACCTAACTCGGAGTTTATTCGGAGACCCCACGACTATGGTTACTTTTTATCTTTTAAGCTCTGACCATCAAGTCTCTTAATGTTCTTTTCACTTTACGAGACCCCGCGACTACCCTTAGTCGCTTAATCGCTAAATAAAACTGCTCTTTAATAATTCCTTTGGAGACTTCACAACATAGCCCATGAAACTTTACCTTATCATTTTAATTTTAAATCAGAGACTACACAACTAAAGCTCATCTCATTTTTGCGAGAACATTTTTATTCTATGTAATTTTGATAGAGACTCAGTGACTACCATTGATCCTATCTACATCTGCATTTGACGGTCTCACTAAGTCATTGAATACATTTTAAAACCCTAAACCATTTGGAGACTACACGACCATATTAAAATACACACCTTTACATCCTTTAGTCTCTTAATCACCAAATGATAGTTTTCCTTTTGGGAGACCACGCGACTGATACATTTTGCTTCATTCATTCTGGACACATGTCTCACCCTTACCTGTTTGTTTCTGAGTTGCTGAAAAGATGCTAACTTACCATGTTTGACCAGCGACAACCCGACCACTGTATATTTCATTTCAATTTGCTATTTGTCGCCAAGTCTCGAAACCTTTTACTTAACTGAATTTTTAACTAGCGATCTAGCAATTGAAGCTTTTAACTTATCACTAACTGTGTTCTGATCTGGAGACCCTACGACTAAAGGAATCACTAAGTCTCTTAATGCTTTACTAACTGCAAGATACCATGCACAACACCGCGACTTAACTGCTTGTCTCCATGTCATCAGATCATATTTTCCTCATTGGGAGACTTCGCGACTGAAGAAATTTGCTAAGTCTCATGACTTACAAAGAATATTAATTTCCCTTTAGAGACATCCCGACTACAGTTAATCGCCAAGTATCATGATGAAATGGAATATGATTTTAGGATTAAGCGACTAGGTGACCATTTTTTAAAAAGGCACATGACTTTTTATAACTTAAGTGTTTTCAAAAAGGTAATGCAAAAATAGAAACTCAATTGACATTTAGGGCTTTTTTGCATTTTCTTATAGAAGACAGCTCAGGGCTTTGGGTTTTTCACTATTCGTTTGGATTTTGACCTAATGAACATAAGATTTTCACAAGGATAATTCAAATTGGGATGGATTTTCTAATCTTGGAAACAAATTGGTAGGAGGACAACAAAATTTTGGGGCAAACCACCAAAAAAATAGGAAAACAACCAACAATCACTTGAATTTATGTTACCTACTATGGATGTTACAGTTGATTTAGTGAAGACTAGTCTTATGGACTGTAACTGTGATTCTGGATAGAGCAGGTCTCTGTGTTTCAGGTATATCTTTCTGGCAAAGATATTTCAGAACTTGTGAGCTTATTGATGGAAAGTCAACATATGATAGAGTAATGGGTTGAGTTTGATTATTGATTGGTTACTGATGATGTCAATTGTGGCATGTATTCTGGAGAAGACCTATTTCCTGGCCAACTTTAGACATGTAGCATGTAAAATTAATTGAGAGCATGAATTACGGATCTGAAAGTATATGTATTGAATTGTAAATGTTGTATACTTGTTATAGATACCATGTGTATGTTAGCAAGGGGCTATGTAATTATTCGTATGATGGAAAGCCTTAATTGGCTAACCTAGTTAATTATGTATTAGGAAAGCTTAACTGGCCGACCTAATGAATTATTGTAAGAGGGTATATATGAAAGATAAATTATTGTGAAGAAGTGTGACAGAGAAAATAAAAGAGAAGTGTGGAAGTTGCGAAGCTTGTTGACTGTTGGATACAAAGCAGAGTTGATACATCATTGGAACTGACCAAGCAAAGACAGTTGCTATCAGACAGTTCGCTGGAATGTGTATTTGACTTATACACTTGATTCAAATTGTGAATCCTTGAGGGTGGCTTTAACCTTCTTTGGGCAATGTGCCTTGGCAGTGAGCCTACTATTTTCTTTGACTCCTAATAGGGTTTGTCTCCTAACAGGGACTATGTACTGTAATGTTGTAACAAGTTCCTAACAGGGCTAATATCTTTTAATAGGGATACTATACTCTCAATACATTATTTTTGGGCGTTAATTCCCACCGGGGTTTTACCTTTAACAGGGTTTCCTCGACAACAAATATTGTGTTCTGGTGTTGTCTATTACTGTGTTATCATTTACATTTGCATATTTGGTTTATAAAGTATAAAGTTTAATAATCTAGATTATAACTAATTCACCCCCCTCTTAGTTGTCTTGTGGACTGTTATTCCTAACAATTGGTATTAGAGCTATTGGTCCTCAGAGAGAAAGTTTAATAGCTTGAGGAAATCTTGAAGATGACTTACTACAGGAAAGATAGTCCAAAGTTTGACTCTAAAAACTTTGATAGTTGGCAGAACAAGATGAGAACACATTTGTTATGTCTAGGAATTGACTACTGGATGATAACAAAGAAGAAGGAAAAGATAGCGATTGAGGATGAATTAGAGAAAGCCAGTGAAGATAAAAAGAAGCTATTCTCATGCAATATGGTTGCAATAGAATCTTTAATTAGTGCATTATCAGAAGGAGAATTTACTGAAGTAAAGGACTTGGACTCTACACATGAAATCTAGTCAAGACTGGAAGCACTATATGTTGGAGACAAATTTACAAAGCAAGCAAAGTTACAGAACTAGAAGACAAAGATGGAATCATTGAAGATGAGAGAAGATTATAACATCCAAGCATATGCATAGAGAATTAATGAGGTAGTTACTAGTATTAGGAACTCTGGAGGAACTTACAGTGAGGAAGAAGTTATTGCAAAGATACTAGGATCTTTGACACCTGCATATAGAACCAAGGTTCAGGCCATAGATGAGATCATACCTTTGACACCGAACTTCACCAGAGAGATGTTGATTGGCAAGCTAACTACATTTGAAGTCGTGGAATTGGGAGACACTCTACCTAAGGTTGAGTCAGCATTCAAAGCAACCATGCACAAAAGAAAAAGAATCTTACCTAGAAATGCAAGCACGAGAAGTAATGATCTAAAAGAAGAACTTGGAGCCTATGTTGATGAATGGGAATAGATACAGGAAGAAGACAGAAAGCTAGATGAAATTATTGCACTGATTTCCAGAAGAGAAAAGAGAGGTAAGGGTAAGTTTGAGGGAAAATTACCTTTGAAATGTTTTTCATGTAACAAGATAGGTCATTTTGCATCTAGATGTCCTACAAGAATTCCAAAGCACAAACCTAGTTTTTTCAAGTCTAAGTTCTCAAAGGATAAGGAATGTTATTATGCTAGTGAAGGTATATCTGATGATGAGAATGGTGATTATGATGAAATTGGATTTATTGCTATTAAGGATGATGAACCTATGCATGAAGAAAAAGCATTAGTATCTCGAGTTGAAAATAAATCTGAATGGGTCATAGATAGTGGTTGTTCACGTCATATGACTACAGATAAAAATAAGTTTGTGAGTTTTAAAAGACATGATGGTGGTGTTTTTAGATTTGGTGACAATACTCCTAAACTTATTATTGGAAATGGATCTATTTCCTTGGGTGGAAATACTAACACTGACAATGTATTACTTATTGATGGACTTAAGCACAATTTGTTGAGTGTTGGATAGCTAGTGGACAAGGGTTATCAACTGAACTTCATAAATGGAAAATGTTATATCAAGAGAAAAATAGGAGAATTAATAACATCTGGTACTAAATCTAGAGGTAATGTATTTGAATTGAACACATCTGAAGCTTCTTATTTTGTTGCAAAGGTTGATGATAGTTGGTTATGGCACAAAAGATTTTGTCATGTTAATTTTGATAACATTGTGAAGGCAAGTATGAAAAAAGTAGTAAGAGATCTACCTAAATTGTAAAGCCATCTAATAGTATGTGTTATGGGGAAATAGACTCGAAGCACTTTAAAAATCAAATCTTATTCAACAAAAGGGAAGTTGGATCTGGTGCATATAGATCTATGTGGTCCTACAAGAAAAAGATCATACAATGGTGAAAGGTATTTTATACTTTTTGTTGATGACTTTTCTAGAATGATGTGGGTTACATATTTGAGAGAGAAATCTGAAGCATTTGACAAGTTCAAGTTATTCAAAGCAAAAGTTGAGAATGAATCTGGTTTAAAGATGAAATGTTTGAGATCAGACAGAGGAGGAGAGTTTACATCAAAAATGTTTAACACATACTATGAAGAAAATGGAATACATTAAGAGACTTCAGCTCCTAGAAATCCACAACAGAATGGGATAGCAAAGTGAAGAAATAGAACCATATTAGATGCTGCAAGGACTATGTTGCTGGAAGGAAATGTATCACATGTTCATTGGAGAGAAGCGTTTGGCACAACTGTGTACACATTAAACAAAATTTAGATCAGAGAAGGTACAAATAAAACTCCTTATGAATTATGGTTTGATCATGCACCTACTGTGACATATTTCAGAATATTTGGTAGTAAATGTTATATCAAAGAGATGCTGAAATAGTCAATTTTGATGCTAGAAGTGATGAAGGAATCTTTCTTGGTTATTCCACTAAGAGTAAAGCATATAAATGTTTCAATCTAAGACTGAGGAAACTAATTGAAAGCGCCAATGTGAGGATAGATGAAAAATTTCAAATTGAGGAAAGAATGTATGATTGTGGTCAGATAATAGAATCAAGAGTTGTTGCTGAACCTGAAGGACCCTTGATGATCAAGAATAAGATTGAAGAAGAAGAACAGGCCGAAGCTACTGAGACATTAGAGACACCAAGGTATGTAAAGAAAAACCACCTTGAAGACCAAATTATTGGTGATGCAAGCAAAGGCGTGATGATTAGATCTAAAGTTAGAGATGAGATCTATTTGATTTCTCAAGTTGAACCAAAGACTACTAATGAAGCATGTAAAGATGAATCTTGGACTAAAGCCATGGAAGAAGAACTAGAACGGATAAATAAGAACAATACTTGGGAATTGGTTCCAAGACTTGAGAACAAGAATGTGAATGGCACTAAGTGGGTTTTCATAAACAAAATGGATGAGGAAGGCATAGTGGTAAGAAATAAGGATAGACTAGTATGTAAAGGCTACTCACAAGAAGAAGGCATAGACTATGAAGAAACATTTGCATCTGTTGCTAGATTGGAAGTTGTGAGACTATTCCTTGCTTATGTTGCACATAAAGACTTCAAAGTGTATCAGATGGATGTGGAATCACTATTCTTGAATGGTGATCTAGAAGAAGAGGTGTACGTTGAGCAACCTGATGCTTTTCCTTTGACAGATGATGAAAACATGGTTTGCAGACTGAAGAAGGCACTTTATGGACTCAAACAAGCACAAAGGGCATGGTATGCAAGACTGGATAAAAATCTACTTCATCTTGGTTTTAGAATAGGTAATGCAGACAGTAATTTGTATTTAAGAACAGATGAAGATGGAATCTTAATTATAGAAGTTTTTTTTGATGATATCATTTTTGGAGGAAATGATAAAATGAGTAAGAAGTTTGCTAAAGAAATGGAGAATGAGTTTTAAATGTCAATGATTGGTGAGATGAAATTTTTTCTTGGTTTACAAATTAATCAAAGTAAGAATGGCATATTTATATCTCAGACCAAGTATCTTAAGGAAATGTTGAAGAAATTTGGAATGGAAGATTGTAAACCTGTTGGTACACCCATAGTGACAGGAAACAAACTGACTAAAAATGATGAGACTCAAAGTGTTGGGTAGACTAAGTACAAATCAATCATTGGAGGTCTATAATATCTTACACACACTAGACCAGATATTACCAATGCAGTTGGAATTGTGGCTAGACATCAAGCAGATCCTAAAGAGACACATTTTGCTACTATGAAAAGGATTTTTAGATATTTGAAAGGGACAGTAGAATATGGATTATGGTATGAAAAATGTGATGATTTTACATTGTAGGATTTTACTGATGTTGATTGGGTAGGTAACATGGATGACAGGAAGAGCACAAGTGGTGGATCATTTTTCCTTGGAAAGAGGTTGGTTTCTTGGTTGAGCAAGAAGCAGAACTGTATTGCTCTATCTACTGCTGAGTCGGAGTATGTTGTTGCTGCAATAAACTATACACAAGTTGTTTGGATGATACAAATGTTGAAGGACATCAGAATAATTTTTAAAGAACCAGTGGTTATCCATTGTGATAACACCATCATAGTGAATATGTCAAAGAATCATTTAATCAATTCAAAGACTAAACATATTTCTAGCAAGTATCATTTCTTAAGGGAGAAGGTAGCATATAGAGAGAGATTAAAATGGATTATATTAGCACAAAGGAACAGATAGAAGATATATTTACTAAACCTCTGCCAAAAGATGCTTTTGAATATCTTAGAGGCATGCTTGGGGTGATGGCCCCTCCCAGTGAAAACTAAATGATGCAGATGTGCATCAGTTGAGTGGATCTTAGAGCTATATCATTCTCTGGACTTGATGTATGGATCTACTCCTTAGGGGGAGTGATCGCAAGAGAATACTATGGAGTACATTTGGGTGATCTTGCACCTAGCTGATTAGACATGAAGATTTGAAAAAGCCACATCTTATAGAAGACTATAGATGAATTATGCCACCCTTTCCATTGTTGCCAAAGGGGGAAGAAATCTATGTGAAAATCCCTACTATTTTTGGGAGATTTATGTTGAGGGTATTAAGAAGATTGTATTGAGAGTGAGTACTTTTGGGTTGATACATATGGATTTTCCCATATGTTTCCATCAATGCCAAAGGGGGAGATTGTTGGATGATATCAGTTTTGGTTACTGATCATGTTGTTGATATTCATGTTTTGTCATTAATGTCAACATATATTTCTATGAAGAAGACAGACTGGATACTTAACTAGATGGAGTGTACGGACACTGTACGGTGTTGACGGGACTTTGTGACTGATCTACCAATAGAGTGTAAGTTGTCATTAGGTACCGAGCTACTGGCCAACTTCACCTATAAAGGTTGTCTGGAGAATAAATTCTTTGGGCCTTCAAGCACATGAAAGTCAGGTCTCAATGGTGCGGAAGCTAAGTTGGGAGTGTGACTGTTTTGTTCGAGGGGATAGCTGGTTTTCTTGGCTCATCTTCTCTGGGGATTTTAGTAGGTTGGGGTTTCCTGAAAGCATTTGGACTATCAAAGAAACTTCAAAAGATACGTCAGGGTTAGAAGTATTCCATTCTACCTATAGTTGTGCAAATACATTTAAAACATCAACCAAGCTCTAACATGCTACACCAAAATACTGAATGCATATAGAACCATCAGTTCATACATATTCAATAGTGAGGAGAAAAGAAGGTTGTTAATCTACTTTAAAATATTAGAGCAAGGGACATTAGAAACATACAGCACAAAAGAGTATTAACTCAGAGATCAAAAGACCAATAATATCATTACGATAATCCTTCCTTCTTCATTAATGGTTTTCCAGTGAGCACTGGTGCATACAATGATGGCTCCAAGGTAGCATCTATCTACTAAGAACTTCTAAGAACTAAGGAGCATAGAGCTCTGCAACTACTAGAAATGAAATGTTGAAATGCTATAGCTATGGACTACAAAATCATCAATTATGTCAACCCTTCGAATGAGGTCAGACTTATTATTTATACACTGTGTTTGACCTAAAATTAACCTAACTTATCTTTACACTAAACAATAAAATACATTTTTCAGTAGTCGATACTACCTGCACCATGCTACAACAACCTCAAGAAGAGAAGAGGTTTGATAGATCAGTAGAAGAAGACAAGAAAAGAGGTATGGAAGAATTGGTCTTGAGAAGAGAGCCAGAGGGAGAATTGAAGAAATCTGATCCCTTAGGGATCGAGGCTACATGCCTCATTAATGTAAAAGTAGCTCACTATCTCTGATGTGCTAGGAGTATGCTAGAGTGGCACCTTGGGAGGACCACCTGTCAGAACCATCCCTCGAGTAGACGTGCCTTGTTGGGGTCATCTATTTTCTGACACCCTTATTAACTGCTTGATAATGATCGATCGGCTCTAGGGAACCTAGATGCAGGTCATCAAAAGAATGCAAAACTGTGGATCTGGAACTCCGGGATCTGGGAGATTGTGCTCAAAGAATAAAGAATATTCAAAATATGCTCTGATAGTAAAAATCTTTGGACTCCAAAGAATCTTATTTCTCCTTACTATTTTTGAGTGTTTCCAGGAGCTGGGTGATTCCATCCTCATCAATGTCCTTGAGTCCAGCCGGCGGTATTTGGCTGCCTCCACCTGTTTGCCCAGATTTAGAGTACTTTCCTTGAATTCTGTGGCCATCTTTTCCACCTCGTGACCCTAGAGTACCATGCGTGATATATGTGACATTTTTGTTCCATCTATTCCCTCTAGGGATTGGTATCGAGACTCAATTAGCTCATCGAACTTCCCCACGACATACTCCTCTGGAGTACATATTTTAGTACTAAAGGGATCGACTCTCAAAACCCTTGAAACAAATGCCTTGTATAAATTTAAATAATAATCTATCTCCAGAACTTTGTCCCGCAAGGCCCCTACCAGTTGCTTGAACACATCAGGAAATATATGCCATTTGGGCAAGACTTGAATGCTTGTGTGGGAGCTTAATCCACCATTAAGACTGACTTGATGGAGGAGAGAAAAATTCCATGGCTCAAACCAGTGAGGTGCCGAGTTTGAGCCAGGCAGACATCTTTCTCAGACAAGCTCCACATTTGGGGCTTCTAACACACAGAGCACGACAAGCTTGCCACTAGACAGTGCAGATTATACAAAGAATGTATAGACAGAGCCAAAGCACACATGAGGGTTGAAGAACAACTCGCAGGCCAGCTAAAAATGGACAAATATATAGGCATATACATAATTTATAGAATACACACAACATACAGAGGCATTCACACTATTCTACAAAATATACAAATTATACAAACTATTACAGTTGTACAGAGGGCAGACAACCCTCTGGCAGAACTGTCCCACCAACAGGAGCCAACAAAAAAGCCAGCATGAAAGACGCGATGAACAAAAATAGAACAAAACTAGATAGAAAGCAAGAGAAACCAGAGAAAAAAAATGAAAAGCAGAACGAAAACAAGCAAGATAGAAAAAAGAACTAGAAAACTAGAAACCAGAGAGGAGGGATCAAAAGGCTTACCTGGAAACATGGGGAATGTGGGAAAGACAAGCACAGGAGGCAGTCTACAACAAATTAACCTTCAAGAAACCATGAGCAAGCACTGCAAATCACTGCCAATCAACCACTAAGCACGGGGAATGAAACGCTTCTTAAATCACCTTAATTGCCTTTAAATCATTCTAATTGCTCTGAGTGCTCTAATTTTTTGATCACAGTAAATGTGAAAATGACGGGTAACTTCCATTTATACCCTTAGGGTAAAAATGTGTTTCTTTCTCCCCACATAATCTAGAACAAGCAAACCTCCGGACTCTGGGCCTGGGGATTCCATGTAGCCACACCTTCTCGCAAAAGAAGACATGATGATAGAGAATCCTAGAATCTGGGATCCGGACGGCTCAAAAGAAAAACAAACTCTAGGACCAGGTCCTAGAGACAAAAGAAGACAAAATAAAAATAAAGACAACCCTCATGGAAGTGAAGCCCGAAGGGAAAACAAAGGAAACAAAAGAAGCTAAGGGAAAGAGCAAAAGTGAAAAGGGGGACCCAACATTTTGCCTACAAAATATAGGGATGGGTATGCAGGGCATAACAAATGGTGACTATCTAGGATGAATGCCTTAGCGCATTCGAGAAATTCAAAATCTTTAGTTAGCAAAACCAGAATTAATCTTTACTGGAATATTCTGCTTGTAAAGTGTGAAGCGTCTAAGAAAATCAGACTCGTCACTGATTCAATCTTTCAATCTTTTGTCAATAGTGAAGTGTGTGCTTTGGAAGAAAACCAAGCCAATGACCTCCAGGAGAAGCAAGGAGGAGGCAGTAAGAAAAATCAAACCAAATTCATCATATCTTGCACATTTCCCTTGGATACCAGAATTCTCTATTCTTCAGTTCTTTTCTTTTCCTTTTCTTCTCTAGATGGAAAGGTCATACTTCTTTCACTGTGAACCTTAAGCTTAGCTAATTTTAACGGTGGTACTTCTTTCACCTTGCCACCCACTTTTAAATTTCCAAATAGGAGAGAATGTTCCAAACCCAGGATATTTTAAGGATTTTCAAACTTGGTCAACAACCAGTGCAATCGATCTGCCCTAAAGGTGTTAGATTACTTGCTTCTTAAATTTTCTTTTAACTTGTGTCTGGGCCGGCAAGATGTGAATATGATGATGATTACCCATAACCTTTTACCACACTTATAGAAAAACTCTGGGGCATGGACAAATTACACTATGCTAACAATAGATTCTAAATTTACCAGAATACACAAGGTACCATTCCAAAGACTAGATGTTGTGCGAAGCATACCGGTCTACAAGGAAAAGGCAACACGCTGGGAACCCAGAAAAAATAAAAATGAAAAGGCCAAAAAAAAAAGAAAGCATAAAGAGGAAAAGGTGGTCCCAAAGGATGATCGACAAAACTATTTACAAGGCACAGCACCAAAAAAGATATTTACAAGCAATAAATTTACATATAGTACAACTTCAGACAAACTCACCACCTACCTTACTCAAAATATTGCTTGAGAAACTGCCCATTGACAGGCAATGGGATGACTTCTCTAGTCATAGTGTTGAGGCAATAAGTATTTACCCCGTAGATCTTAGCTATTAGATATGGTCCAAGCCAGAGCCGTTGGAACTTAGTGTGCTTTCCCTTCTTTTCTTGGGCCTTGTCCCACAAGTGAACCAAGTCAAACCATCTTTACTGGGTTCTTTGGTCAAACCATCATTTTACTACCGCTTGATGATGTGCAAAATGTTCAAGGACTATGTCTCTTTTCTCCTCCATTCGCACCAGGTTCAAGATCCAAACTTTCACAATGTTGTCCCGGTTGCTGAACTCCTACATAAATTGTAAAATTGGGATTTGTAAGTTGATGGGGAATACTAGATTTTGGCCATAAATCAGATGGAATGTGGATGTCCCCAAGGATACTTTTATTCAAATGCGATCTGCCTAGAGGGCGAATCTAAGCTTTTGATGCCAGTCCCGGGGGTTCTGTTCTAACAGATGTTTGATCACGTTAAGTAGATTTTTGTTGGTAGATTTAGCCACACCATTACCCTAGGGGTAGTATTTGTGGGAGAAATTTAGGGTGATCTTTCTTTCATAGGTCCATTCGAGTAATTGCACCAAAGAAAACATCGAACCATTGTCACACACTATAGAAAATGGCATTCCAAATCTTGTGACTATGTTTTCTTCCAGGAATTTGATAGCTACATTTGTCGTGTTGTTTTTGCAAGGAATCACTTTAGACCATCGGATGCAATAATCGGTAGCAGTTAAAATGTTCCAGTGGTTGGCAGATGAGTTGAGTTTGATTTCCCTGATAAAGTCAAATGCCCATTGGGCGAAGGGTTTAGCTTTGAAGACTGGCTGCAAAGGCATAGCTGGGTTTCGTTCACGATGTGTCATTGTTTAACAAGTGTGGCATCTCCTAATGTGAGTATAGACATCCTTAAAATTATAGGGCCTATAGTATCCATCCTAGAGGATCTAATGGGCAGTGGCGTTAGCTAAGCAATGCTCGGTTCCAAACTGCCAGTGGAGTTCTTCAATCATCTTTGCAGCTTGGTCCCTGGTGATACACTAGAGGTATACCCCTTCATAGTTCCTGCAAAAAAGTGTTGCATTTTTTATCGTGAAGTGCGTGCTTTTCAGCCGTAGAGCGCGACGTTTGTTTGGGGGTAGCCCCTTCGAGCATCTGTTGTTCAACAATAAGTATACCAAGTCAGTATACCACAGATCTTGAGTGATGGACTCCACTGTATATGTTTGGCATTCAATATCTGGAACTCCTTCTGCCATTGCTCTACATAGTCCCTGGCCTCAGACTATCTTCATGGGTTGCATTTCCAAATCATACTCTTAGAGGATGGTCATCCATTTCCCCCGTCTTTCACCTAATTCACTCTACAGGAGTAGAGACTTAACAGCCTGGTCTGGGATGATAGCGTGCACTTTGCTCCAGGGAATATAATGCCAGAATTTATTCATGGCACAGACGAGAGAAAAGGCCTGCTTTTCCAATGGTAAATACCAGACTTTGGCATTCTTAAAGGGGAGCTCATGAAAGCTATTGGTCATTCTTTCCCTTCGAACTTCTGGGTCAAAACTGTCATGGAAGAATGTGGTGAAGCAAAGGAGTATATGTGAAACGGGAGGGAATAGTCTAGATTGGCCAAGACTGGTGCCTCCATGATCATTTGTTTAATATGGGAAAATGCCCGCTTTGCTTCAGGACCCCACTCAATCTTTGTATCTTTCTTCATCATCTCATTGAGTGGCTTCACTATCTCGGTGAATCTAGTGATGAACCACCAAACAAAATTAATATTTCTAAAGAAAGATCTCATTTCCTTCTTGTTGTCGGGCATCTGTATATTTAAGAGTGCTTCAACTCTCTCAGGCTCAATAGATATACCCTTCTCAGAGACGATATGCCTAAGCAGCTTCCCTTCAGTGACCCCAAATATACATTTCTTAGGGTTGAGGGATATTCCATACTGGCAACATCTCTCACAAATCTGGGTGAGGTGGGCAAAGTGATCACGCCTGTCCCAAGAAAAGATAGTCAAATCATCCATATAGATGATTATGCACCGGTTTACTAAGCCTTCGAACGCAATGTCCATAGCCTTTTGAAATGTGGCCCCTACGTTGATCAGGCCAAAGGGCATCCTCTGGTATGAAAATGTTCCCCACTTGGTGGTGAACATCATTTTTTCTCTATCTTCATACGTAACCATGACCTGGTTATACCCAGAGTACCCATCCAAAAAGGACATCATTTCTGATCCGTTCATGATTTGCAATACCTCATCCAATGAGGGGAGAGAGTGATTATCCTTCTTAGATGCCTTGTTCAAATTGCAAAAATCTACACAAAGGTGGATCTCGCCATTTTTATTCCTCATAGGGATGAGGTTGGAAACCCAAGTAGTGTGCTGGATCGGAAAGATAATCTGGGCTGACAGCAGTTTTTGAACCTCTAGGTGAATTAGAGGCTCGATTAGTGGGTTTATCGGTCTTTGCTTTTGTTGGAAGGGCTTAGCATCAGGTTTCAGTGGGATGGTATGGGTCATGATGGATGTGTCATAGGTTTTCAAATCTTCATACCCCCACGCAATTACATCAATGTATTCTCATAGAACCGTGAGAATCTTCTTCTTCTCCTCTGGGGAGTAGGAGGTGCCAATGTGTATCAATTTTTCTTCACCGGCCTGGCCGATATTAACTTTTTTGAATTTTCCTCCCTCAGAGGAGGATGATATCTTTTCCTGGCCCCAAGGGTCTAAGTCAAAGATAGAATCTAGTGCTACCACCCCCTTAGGGATGGTGTTGGTTGGCAAGTCTATGATCTCGTCATCTTCTTCACCCTGCCCAGTATCTTTGTGATCTCTTTCTTCTACTATCTGGTCCTCAGAAACACCAAAATTGGCCATGACGGCCTGAATATGTTGATCATCCTCAAAGACCTGAAAGTGGGTGACATTGTCTGGAATGGATGGGGTGGGGACCATCTTGACAGAGAATTTCTGGAGCTGGGAGCCAGCCATTGGCTTGAGGGTGCTGGCAGATACAGCAAGGGCATCCAGAACATAGTTTGTTTTCCAGGGGATGAGTTCGATGCCAAAGGAATCAAAATATTTGATGAGGCTCCATGCCCGGTTGCGGTATGCACCCATTCTTTTATCATGACAAGTGTATTGGCTCCAAACCTGCTTTATGATCAACTCTGAATCACCTAGCACCCGGAGGTGGGTGATTCCCTTTATTAGTGCAAATAGGAGTTCGAGGACCAAGGCCTCATACTTCATGACATTATTCATGCAGTTGAACTATAGCCTGTAAGACACGAGGAGGAATTTCCCCCGCAGGTTGTTCAATTCCACCCCGGCCCCACAACCTTGTTTAGACCGGGACCTGTCAAACTTAAGGGTCCACAAGTCATTGTTCGTTGTCTGGGACTGGGAAGGCTAAGTGGCTTTTGAATTTTTTTTGGGAAGGTTGGGAGGAGTTTCCTCCGGCTCTGATGTCACATGGGTGAGGTTTACCTCCAGAGAAACCTGTAGCTGGGATTCCTGGACCAGTGACACCATGGGGATACTGTCGGAATGATTGTTGGGTCTAGGCAAATCCACTTCGTGTTTCTTCTCCCAAAGGGCATTGATGTGACAGGTAGCAGTGGTAATGCAAGGTTCACACTCTAGCTCTAAATGTTTTTGATAATGCACCCGACACCAAGTGTCAGACAAGAGCATAGTAGGAGTTACTATGGTACCCTATGAGTTAACCTCACCCCCTAGCTTTTTGTCCAGGTCCTAAATTCTCTGAGAGACTATGGGATCTTCCCCAGGCGTGAAATCAAATGTCAAGATTTCTAGGGGTCGGTACACCCTAGGGGAAGTATTAGAGAAGAGGACTTCATTTACCCTCCTAACTTTGGTGAGGGCCTATTTCATCCTAGGCTCACTTTCTACCTAGATCTGGTTAGATTCTCCCTCCCAGGGGAGCCACAAGTGGGAAAATTTAGTGGAGAAATATCCATTAAGGGACTTAGACCAATTTTGACTTAATAATTTCCCGTAGGTCTCTGGGATGTCCACCACTTAGATGTCAATTATGCTTGCTATCTGGGGGTCTAGGATGAGCTGAATCTGGATGTTCTTCAGCTCACCTACCATTTTTACATCAATCTTATCTAGCGGGATTACTGCACCTTTGGATGGAGTGGGATGTAGTCCAAGCTTCTGGCATATTGATAAGGGCATGACATTGCTGGAAGCTCTGGAATCTACCAAGCAATTATGTAGGTTCTTCCCTTGTATGTTCAAGCCTAGTAAGAAGGGAGGATCCTTAGTATTTCCCTGGAAGACAGCTGCGTTGGCATCATCAAAAGTGATAGTCTTGGGTGGGTGACTGACAGCTTCCAAGTTTCCCAAGAGCTTCAGAAGAGACTTCCCCTGCTCAGGATAGTTTAGCAAAACCTCCATTAAGGTCATGGAGGTAGTGGTTTGTTCTAAATCCTTTATAATATCAAACCTCCCCCCGAGAATTATTGGCTTCCCTCGACTGGATCTTTAGCTTGGTTAGAGCTAGATCCTTTTGGTGGGAAGGAGCGATCAGTTGTGTTGTCCCAAGGAGGGGTATCTTTGGGAGGCATAGGCATGTAAACTGGTCCTTTTCTAGCCTGACTCTAAGTGTTGTAAGGATTCCATGGGTTGGTGAAGGCATTGGCCTCAAAGGTTAGAACTGATTCATCAAAGAAACCCTACAATTTAGATTCTTCTTCATCTTCCTTGTCTGCCCCAAAGAAGACAGTCTCACAGGTGAAGGCACCATGAGTGGGCTCTTTCATAGGCATTTTCAAGGGAGTACGATCAGTAGTTTACTATCTATTCAGCTGGGAGATCATGATAACCTTCTCTAGTCTGGCACAGTTCACCTCAGAATGAGAGCACGTGTTGTGCAATCTACACCAGTTAGTCAGGGGCTGGAGTTTTATGACTGGCGTGAAATGGGTAGGTACAACACTGCCTTGAGCTATGTTTTGGTTCAGAGGAGGACCTCTGGTGTTTGTGTTGTTATTCCATTGTTGTTGGTTTGGTTGAGGCCCATTTTTATAGTTTCTTCCTCTAGCATTGGTATTTTGTTGGCTGGAGAAGATATTCCATCTCTGGGAATTAGTGTTGTGGGGTGCAAAAGACCCTGCCTTCATCTGTCCCATGTCCATAGTCAGTGAGGACAACAATCACCAGAGGGATTCAACCTCGGCGGACAACTAGGTGTTCCCATCACAATGTGATGGTTGTTGTGGTTGGTTCCCAAGGAAGGCGGCAACGGCTACCAGAGTCGAGGATGGCAATCCTCCAGCCACGGGAAACTATAAGAAAGGTACTTCAAAAGGTTGTGTCGATGGTTGTTATGTTTGTTGCGGCTGGTTCCAGGGAACAAATTCCAAACCTGGTGTTATTTGCGCTTGCGATGGGTATATATACCGGGCCTACTAGTCTATCGGCGGTGGTGGGGGATTCATGGCTATTGTAGGGGAATCCATTGCCTAATTGGGGTTGTATCCCCTCGCGTAAGAAGTTTCATTGGGTATCATGTTAAAAGGCATGCTCTGCCCAATCCTACTCAGAGCTTTGTTCAAATCGCAGGACAACTCCAAGGCTAGGTTGTAAACTTTCTCCAGAGTATCCCGGTCAGTGGGGGCGGTAGTTCTCCATAGGAGAGTGGCAATGAAAGGGTCCATTGCATTGAGGTATGTCTGGATGGTTACATCCATGGATGGGATGAAGGGACCTGTGCACCGCTTCAAGGCGCATTGGAATCGATGCTTAAATGTTGTAAGGGATTCATTCGGTTCCTTCCTGATGGAGATAAACTAGCTATGAGTCCATGTGTACGCAAAAGGCTGCCAGGAAGGCTTCTTCCTTATCCTGCCAACTGTTGATGGAGTTGGCGGGCAGGTTAAGGTACCAATTTAGCTCATTTTTTCCTAAGGATAGGGGGAACATCTAGATCACAACATCTTGATGCTAGATCTGGTGTTGGTTTATGGCATCTTTGTATGCCTGCAGATGCTCTTCTACGGTTTGTGATCCTAAGTGCTCATATCAGGGGTAGATCTTTTCCAGGTGCGTAGGAAGATCGTTGGTTGCACCCAAAAACTATCCCATTAGGGACCTGATGTTACCAAAGTATGCAGCCATCGGGGGTGTTGGGTTTTGGCTGGATGGAGCATTGGTTCCCAGGATTGTCTGGGAGGCTTGGGTATTTTGAGATGTAGTAGATCCCCAGACAATGTTGGTTGGCTTGGTTTTCGGGGTCTGCTTCTTTCAAGCAAGGGGCTCAAGTTCAAAAAACCTTCTAGGATTGGGGGTTGATCTAATGACTCTTTCAAATCAGGCAGGTGAAAATGATCCAATCTCACTAAAGGCTAGTTTCCTAAGACTATGGCTTGGGGAACCCTCAGGCAATGTAAAATCTAAATCTTCAGAAGGGGAGGAGCTCATCCCCTCCCTCTAGCACCAGTTTCTGTTGACGGGTCTTTGTGATTGGTCTGCCAACAGAGTGTAAGTTGTCACCAGGTATGGGGTACCAGCCAACTTCACTTGTAAAGGTTATTCGGGGAATAAATTATGTAGGCCTTCAAGCATGTGAGATTCGGGTCTCGACGGTGCGGGAGCTAAGTTGGGAGTGTGACTATTTTGTTCAGGGGGATAGCTGGTTTTCTTGGCTCATCTTCTCTAGGTATTTTGGTAGGTTGGGGTTTCCTGCAAGCATTTGGACTATCAAAGAAACTTCAAAAGATATGTTAGGGTTAGAAGTATTCCATTCTACCTATAGTTGTGCAAATACATTTAAAACATCAACCAATCTCTAACATGCTACACTAAAATACTGAATGCATATAGAACCATCAGTTCATACATATTCAATAGTGAGGGGAAAAGAAGGTCGTTAATCTACTTTAAAACATTAGAGCAAGGGACATTAGAAACATACAGCACAAAAGAGTATTAACTCAGAGATCAGAAGACCAACAACATCATTGCAAGAATCCTTCCTTCTTCATTAATGGTTTTCCAGTAAGCACTGGTGCGTACAATGATGGCTCCAAGGGAGCATCTATCTATTGAGAACTAATAACTAAGGAGCATTGAGCTCTGCAACTACTAGAAATGAAATGCTAAAATGCTATAGCTATGGACTAAAAAATCATCAATTCTACCGACCCTTGGAATGAGGTCAGACTTATTATTTATACACATGTGTTTTCCCTAAAATTAACCTAACTTATCTTTACACTCAACAATAAAATACATTTTTCAGTGGCCGGTGCTACCTGCACCATGCTACAACAACCTCAAGAAGAGCAGAGGTTTGATAGATCAGTAGAAGAAGACAAGAAAAGAGGTATGGAAGAATCGGCCTCGAGAAGAGAGCTAGAGGGAGAATAAAAGAAATCTGATCCCCTAGGGATCGAGGCTACATGCCTCATTAATGTAAAAGTGGCTCACTATCTCTGATGCTCCAAGTGTATGATGGAGTGGCACCTTGGGAGGACCACCTATCAAAACCATACCTCAAGTTGACGTGCCTTGCTGGGGTCATCTATTTTCTAACACCCTTATTAACTGCTTGATAATGACCGATCGACTCCAGGGAACCTAGACGCGGGTCATCAAAACAATGCAAAATTGTGGATCCGAAACTCTAGGATTCAGGAGCTTGTGCTCAAAGAATAAAGAATGTTCAAAATATGCTCTGCTGGTAAAAATCTCCAGACTTTGGAGAACCTTATTGCTCCTTACTATTTTTGACTGTTTCCAGGTACTAGGCAATTCCATCCTCTTCAATGTCCTTGAGGTCAGCCTGATGGTATTTTTCCACCTCCACCTGTTTACCCAGATCCAGAGTGCTTGTCTTGAATTTTATGGTCATCTTTGCCGCATCAAGACCCTGGAGTACCATGCATGATATACGTGACATTTTTGCTCTGTCTATTCCCTCTGGGGATTGGTATCGAGACTTCATTAGCTCATCAAACTTCCCACGACATACTCCTCCAGAGTACATGTTTCATTACTAAAGGGATCAACTCCTGAAACCCTTGAAAGAAATGCCTTGTATAAATTTAAAGAATAATCTATCTCTAGAACTTTTTCTAGCAGGGCCCCTACCAGTTGCTTGATTATCTCCAATGTGAGATCAAGTCTAGAGTGCTAGGTCTAGACAAAGTTGAAGGACTCCTCTCCCAAAATTCCAGCCTCGGTAACAATCTCTTCACCGAGATTCAGGAGTTCTCCCAACTCATCCATCCAGGCCTTGTAATGTTCAACCTCTCCTTCCCATATGGTAATGGTAGTTTTGGCCTAGTGTAGGATATTGCTGGCTGTGCACAGGTTTGGGAGTGTAGCCACTAGGAAACATTGGACGTTTCCCACCTATTTAGCCACCTAGTCATTAGTTTCCTATACTTTACTTTTCATACTCCTTAGCGCATCTATGTCAACCTGTGGGAGCGGTACCCCAGATGTGGAAGCTTCTAGGGGGATGGCAGTGAGGGGCTGCGTAAGCTCCGTCAATAGCCCAACAAAAATTTCATTCTTTTCTTTTTCTTCTTTGAATTTATGGGCTTCCTTCTCATAGCGGGCTTCTACCGCCTTCGCTGCTTCTTTTAGTAGGTCCAATTCACCCTGCTTTCCCCTCTTCCCCAGAGATATCTCCATGATTACATAATCCTTAGCCTTTGATGTCATCACGCCTGCCTCTGGGGGAGGTGTTGCGACTACTGCAATAGTGTCTCCACCCGGCCCAGTCTGGAGGGTATGGATTATTCAAGCTTTCTTTGCCTTAGGGGGATTCTAAGCTCGCGCCATCATCTCTGCCAAAGAGAAATGGGCCTTGGCCAGTGCTGGGGCCTTCCTTTTTCTTGAATCCACAAACCATTGTGGTGGGGGTAGGGGTGGCGTTACTGCCATAGTTTGATCCTGTAAATCCCCTCTGGGATTCTATTGCGTGTCCCTAGTGTTTTGAGTCTCTTTGGACTCTCTTCTTGTATTTTCTAGATCACCAACATTATCCACCTTACCGGCATTATTATCATCTGCCCCAGTGTCCACGTCTTTAGCAACATCAATTTTGACATCTGTATTTCCAGGGTTCTACCCCTCACCTTGCTATTGTTGTTGTTTTTGTTCTTTGTCGGCCTCTTTTGCCAGAATATTCTCCTTTGTTGGTGTATTTTCTGGAGGTGGTGGAGGTATTAGGCTAAGATTAAGCATTTGGGCCGCTGTGATTACCTCACCAAATGTTACCCTCTTTGGGGTAGGAGGCGGCATCTGAAGGATGGCGGCTAAGATTACGGTTGCTCCTGTAGGTCCGGTTCTCTTAGCGGATGTTGATTGCTCATTTTGTACTTGTCTTTCCCCCGCAGTGTTGGTCTCTAGGACCTATATCTTGGGGACATCAAAGATGTTTATCTGATCTTGTTCCTTCTCTCTTTCTTCCCAACCCTCCTGCTCCATGGCAGCTTCTTTCTTTGGGGTCTCCTTTTCAGCAGGGATCACCACCTCCTTTAGGGCACCTATCTCTTCTACTGCCTTCCTGATATCCCCTTGTAGGTTTACAAGTTCATCTATCCTGAATATGTCATTGAAATCATCATGTGGAGGGGAGGTCTTCGGGGGATCTTCAGGTTGATTGTCCAACTCCAGGGAGTCTGAGGAAATAATCTGTATTTCAGGGATACTGGGCATCCCAAACTCTGGCTCCACCTTTGGCTAAGGATTAGTAGTTCTTTTCTTCTTCCTCCTTGTTACCAATGGGGGCCCTACATCCAACATGGCTGCCCATTCTTCCTCCTCTCCGGTCCCTGCCACTCAGACCATTAGTTCTACAAGTGAAGGAGAAGTGGAAGGGCGGACAGGTCCGGCCATAATAGCTAGGCTGGCCTACCGGGTGATTAACTTTTCTTTCATTTGATGAGATGTCGCCAAATTTTGTTGCATTTGTTCCACTATGGGAACCACGATCGGGACTTGAGACGGGGTCCCCATTTTCCTCATTCCTCTGTCTTCTCCCTGCGAGGAGGTTTTGGCCTCGAAAGTTAAACCTCACACAAATGGGCCAACTTTGTGTGTACTTCTTTAGAATGAATTTTTGAAATACGTATGACTATGTTCAATTACGTTATAGGTAAGGTCCTCTATTTTTGGGCCCTCCTACGCATCCCAGTCTACTGGAGGGAGGGCCATCTTATCTACTCCATTTTCTCTATACTGCAGGTCCACTGTGGACCCGTTGTCCAAAAAGTCATCCGGGAACTTTCGAAGCTTGAGCCTCTTCATCATTCCCATTATCATCCGGCTGAAATGCTAGTTCCAGACCTCAAAGTTGTCTTAGCAGTCTTCCCAAAAATCTTCCATGTGAAACTCGTGGGGGTTCGATACCCAGGGAAGTGTCATCGCTATTTTCCCTAGCAGATCAAAATTCTTCCACTCTAGATAAAACTTTGTCATCCCTAGACTTTTAATTTCACTGTCTGCCTCCTTAACCGTGGCCAGGCTACAAGAGTAGTTCCCACAAGTGATTGGGAATGAGATGTTTGTCACCTTCTTCACTATGAAGAGGGCGTACAATTCTAGGATCTGTCTGCGGTATTCTAAAAGAATTATTTTATTCCCACAATGTTTGGGTAATAAATAGGGTTTCCTAGAGAAGCCAGTCACTTGAATGTATGTATGTTGTTGATATTGAATATAATAATGGTCATAAGTTCTGACCAATTCCATTCCTTCTTTGGAGAGCCGGTATCCGACATCCCGAGTAGGTGTGAGGAGGTTGTAGTAAATGAAGGCATCATTCACTTGGCAGAAGCTAACGAAACTAGCCTCCCATTGTATTTGTGGGAAATAATCCCATGGAGCATTCTGGCCTACGCCAGTTCCGAGCTCACCTACTGTAAGTAATCCCTGAGTTGCAGGGTGTTATTGTGCTAGTGCCCACAAAACATAAGATTTCATGAAGAATTTGGAGGACTTGGTGAGCTGGAGAAGTTGGGAGTCCACATGATTTGCAATGATAGTGGACCAATCAAATTTTTGCCTGCCAGAGGCGATGCCCAACAAGAAATAGTACATCCATGTTGAGAATTCTCGGGCATGAGGCTATCCAAAAACCCTGCATAACGCAAAGATCCCCATTTGTGTACTTTCTTTGAATTCGGTCCAGTGGATCTCCAGCTTCATCTTTTTAAAATCTTTCCTTGGCACCTTGAGCCATTTGTTGTTGAGATACTATTGGGCCATGTGTTCTAATTTCTAAAATTCCTCCAAGGCCAGAGCCCAGGTGAGAATGGCCGCATCATCAAGTTGGGGAATCCCTAGCCCTGCCTAAAAATTTGTGGCATCCAGAGACACCATAGGCGTCAGGTATCTGATTGGGACTAGGGTGGAAAGCATGATGGCCCGAATAGTTACATTATAGTGTCCCGCCAAAGTGAGAATGAGCTCTGGGGCTTGCACAGAGTAGGGGAAGCAAGCAACTTTGAGGATCCCAGAGTTGGTCACATTGATGGCCAATGGATCTCCATTCATCTATTGAATAAATATCATTTTTATCGGGGCATGCATTTTGGCCCACTTTCCGACACTAGTGTTGGTGATCAACTGAAGTCTGGAATCAATCTTTGATCCTACAATGGCGTCTCCCTTCAGATACTTCATTGTCAATGGGAGATTTTCTAGGGCCTTCTCATCCTTTGTCCTGATGGCTGCCTAGGTGGCAGCGGTAGTAGGGAGGTCTGGACTCCCAGGTGGGGATGATGTGGATGCCTCTGACATGATTAGTGAGTTTAATGTTGGCAACCTGCAAAGCAAGGCAACCGTCAGTATTCATACAAAATGAAACATTATTCTAGATTCTGGAGATCTTACCATCGCATCACATTTGTGCCTATAAGAATTGTTAGCTCATGTCAAACCCTAAAAATATATACATATAATAAGAGTGACTTATGAATTTAACCTCTACCTGGGCCTCCGGGGACTCTAGAACATGTGATAAGAAAGAAACAAGGAGAAAATGAAGACCTGGGACCCAGAGTCTGGAAAACTAACCATTACTGACATGACCAAAAATGAGTCGTATTAGGCTGACGTGGGAGTGTCACATGGCCATGCAGTAATGGGAGTTACGTCATTAACACTGACAACTGTCCGGACACATGAGGAAATGAATGCCACTTGGGCCAGACTTGAATGCTCATGTGGGAACTTAATCTGCCATTAAGACTGACTTGACAGAGGAGAGAGAAAATCTCCATGGCTCAAACCAGTGAGGTGCCAAGTTCAAGCTAGGCAGACATCTTTCTTAGAAGAGCTCCACATTTGTGGCTTCTAACACACGGAGCATGATGAGCTTGCCACTAGATAGTGCAAATTATACAAAGAATGTACAGACAGAGCCAAAGCACACATGAGGGCCAAAGCACGACTTGCAGGCTAGCTAAAAATAGACAAATATACAGACATCTACAGGCATATACATAATTTATAGAATACACACAACATATAGAGGCATTCACACTATTCTAGAAAATATACAAATTATTACAGCTGCACAGAGGGTGGACAACCTTCTGGCTGAACCGTCTCACCAATGGGAGGTGACAAAAAAGCTAGTGTGAAAGATGCAGTGAACAAACACGAAACAAAACCAGACAGAAAGCAAGAGAAACTAGAGAAACAAAACAAAAAGCAGAATGAAAACAAGTGAGACAGAAACAAGAACCAGAAAACCAAAAACTAGAGAGGAGGGATCTGAAGCCTTACCTAGAAACACGGGGAATGTGGGAAAGATGAGCACGGGAGGCACTCTGCAACAAATTAACCTTCAATCAACCACGAGCAAGCACTTTAAATCACTGCTAATCAACCACTAAGTATGGGGAATGAAACACTACTTAAATTGCCTTAATCACCTTTGAATCATTCTAATTGCTCTGAGTGCTCTAAGTGTTTGATCGTGGTAAATGTGAAAATGATGGGTAACTTCCATTTATACCCTTAGGATAAAAATGTGTTACTTTCTCCCCACAAACTCTGGAACAAGAAAACCTCCAAACTCTGGGCCTGGGGATTCCATGTAGCCACACCTTCTCACAAAAGAAGACATGATGGTAGAGAATCTCGGAGTCCGAGATCCAGACGGCTCAAAAGAAAAATAAACTCTAGGACCGGGTCCTGGAGACAAAATAAGACAAAAGAATAAGAAATACAACCATCACGGAAGCGAAGCCCAGAGGAAAAACAAAGAAAACAAAAGAAACCAAGGGAAAGAGAAAGAGAAAAGGGGGACCCAACATTTTGCCTGCAAAATGTAGGGACGGGTATGCAAGGCATAACATACGGATGATTCAGAATGATCGAAGTTGAAATTATGTAGAAGGATGTGTGATGACCTTATCCCTAAGGTCACTTGACTTTATGTTACCTACTGTGGATGTTATAGTTGATTTAGTGAAGACTGGTTTTCTGGACTGTAACTATGATTTTGGACAGAGCGGGTCTCTATGTTTTGGGTATATCTTTCTGTCAAAGATATTTTAGAACTTGCGAGCTTACTGATGGACAACCAACATATGATAGAGTAATGGGTTGAGTTTGATTGTTGATTTGTTACTGATGATGTCAGTTGTGGCGTGTATTCTGGAGAAGACCTATTTCCTGGCTGACTTTAGATTGTAGCATGTAAAATTAATTGAGAGCATGAATTAGGGATCTAAAAGTATATGTAATGTATTGTAAATGTTGTATACTTTTTATAGATACCATGTGTATCTTAGCAAGGGGATATGTAATTATTTGTGTGATGGAAAGCCTTAATTGGCCAACCTAGTTAATTATGTATTGGGAAAGCTTAACTGGCCGAACTAATGAATTATTGTAAGAGGGTATATATGAAAGATGAATTATTGTGAAGAAGTGTGACAGAGAAAAGAAAAGAGAAGTGTGGAAGCTGTAAATCTTGTTGACTACTGGATATAAAGCAGAGTTGATACATCATTGGAACTCACCAAGAAAATACAGTTGCTATCAGATAGTTCACTGGAATGTGTATTTGCCTTATACACTTGATTTTGATTGTGAATCCTTGAGGGTGGATTTAACCTTCTTTGGGCAGTGTGCCTTGACAGTGAGCCTACTATTTTCTTTGACTCCTAACAGGGTTTGTCTCCTAATAGGGACTGTGTACTGTAATGTTGTAACAAGCTCCTAATAGGGCTAATATCTTTTAACATGGATACTATACTCTCAGTACATTATTTGTGGGTGTTAATTCCCACCGGGGTTTTACCTTTAACATGGTTTCCTCGACAACAAATATTGTGTTATGGTGTTGTCTATTACTGTGTTATCATTTACATTTGCAGATTTGGTTTATAAAGTATAAAGTTTAATAATCTAGATTAAAACTAATTCACCCCCCACCTCTCAGTTGTCTTGTGGACTGTTATTCCTAACATTAGATATGTTTTCTCATGCATAAACTCTATACATAGGGCACAAAATTCCCAAATGTGATCTTATGGATCAAAATGACGACTATACTTGTCAAATTTAGGGATTTCTACTCCACATGGAAATGAAGGTAAGTGTAAGTCCTTGTCGAAAGGAAATGGACAAATGGTTTCCATACAGAATTTTGTCGTTGGTTTCTCTTTTTCATGTTTCATTTCTTGCATTTCCGTTTGCAGAGCTTGGATCTGTTTGGTCAATAGTGGCATAGGATTTTCCTCCTCTCTAGCAATGATATCTTCTATTCTATAATGAGAGGGAAGTTGGGCTCCTTGTTGAGATAGTTCTAAAAAGTATTGCTCTTTGTCTCTGTTCATGATAACCTGCATTACCTTGAGGAATGCTTGGTATTGTAGAAATTTGTTAACTTCTTCCTCAAAGTCTCCAGGATCATTAAAATCTGGTGGAATTTTGGTGTCGTGATTATTTTCCCCAGACATTGTTGGTTATGGTAATCTGTCACCGGGAAAGAGTGACTCGTGCATAGTGTTTAGTTGTTCCTCAAACGGAGGGTTTTCATAAGCGGGGGACACTGTCCTTTCGTGTAGAGTGCTCTAAAAGAACTCCTAGTCCATACCAGGATTAATCAGTTGATTGGTCTAACTAGTGCTGAGGTGATATTTAAAGTGTCGACTAAGTCCAAGACCTAAAAAGAAAAAGAGGTAATGTCCAACTAAGAGGGAGATATAAATGACTTTGATCTTGAGTCTAGGTTAATGAACCTACTCTTGCAACTCAAGATAAGGACAATACAGACAAAGATGATTAAATAACGGGTCACTTGGACTAGCACAGCAAAATCAGGCCTCGAGACAGCAAATGGGTCATACTATCAACAAATAGTAGTCAAACACAAACTAGTAGTAATGTTGTGAAAGCACATATTTGAGAAAATCCAGACAGAACAAATGTAGCGAGCGAAAAATGGAATCGGATGACAAAATTGAAAAAAAATCCAAGATTTTGACATGGGATACAGAGTTCCTATATGAGTATGTATTGTGTTCAATATGAGTAACACACTGATCTCATAGGAGAGTCAGTGTAAGACAACAAAATGACCCAGTCTCATATTAGCACTGGGTCGACCTGATATAAGTAATGGGTCTCTGTGATACAAGAAACTGGTGAGAATGATCATGACTCGTACATGCTAGGATACAAACTTGTACGAGAATGTACAATTTAATGCCAAAAAAGTGCATTTTTTGAATCATTGATCATTTCATTGTTTGTTTTGGTGTTTTCACTCATGCCAGACACATCATGAAGAGCTTATAGAATCAAGCACAACAATCAAACCCTATGCCTAGGTGGCTAGTGTAGACACCCTAAAATGGACAGGCTTGCAACTTTACATTAAAACCCTAATTTTCATCTATTAATTAATGGTTTCCTAATCATTAATTAACCACCTATTTTCTTCTAAAATCATTTCTCAAATCATCTAATCCAATTCTCAACATTAATTAAATAATTAATTTTATTTAATTAATTAACATTTAAAATGATTATTTACCAATATTTAATCAATTAAATTCAATTTCCTATAGTTTAAATCAAATATTTAAACTCACTAATTATATTCTTCCAATTAAATT
>MU228536.1:1419565-1437862 GCA_018584345.1 Thuja plicata | reverse complement strand
AGCATCAAGAACAGCGTTATTGAAGGAGTAGAGAGAGACAATAGAAGCTTCAAGCTTCGAAGGGTTTGCATTCATTTGTCTTCCTTTTCGTTGTTTGTACATTTTATTGCTTGTGTTTCGATCATTTTGTTTAGTAGTTATTGCTTAATAGATTTGCATGCACTTGTGAACCTTGGCTACTAACCCCAGCCCTTGGAAAGCTGTGGGAAACCGGAGAGAGAGGCGTACAGCTAGAAATGGACAATACTTGTTTGAATCCTCTTACAATAAAATACCACATTCAAGTTAGACAGTTAGAATCTTGGCAACACTGGCTCCCCTCTACGACACACACTTCCCGGGCCTACCAAGCTTCAAATTT
The DNA here is from genome assembly GCA_018584345.1 of Thuja plicata. NCBI lineage: Eukaryota > Viridiplantae > Streptophyta > Pinopsida > Cupressales > Cupressaceae > Thuja > Thuja plicata. Next base: position 1,437,501 of record MU228536.1, on the reverse strand, counting down.
CTCAAGATCCATAGATCCTAATAAATTTAATATCTCAACAAGAGGGGTACATGAGAGGTTTCTTAGGAATGCCCATCTCACAACGCCCATATCAAAAAGTAGAAAGGATTTTGGTCACTATTCTAAAAAAGGTTTTAGTAAGGGTCTTTGTTTAAGTGTATCCTCTATGTCCGTGCAAGCGTGATTGAGGTTGGTAACCCCACAGAGAACCTTGGCACAAGAAATTACGATACGTGATTAAGACCTGGAGGCCCTACTTTGTGTTAGGTGAGAGCTGAGTATAATCTCAAATGCCACTTATCTTCTAAGGATTTAGTCTTAAGGAAGCATTTGATTATAGTGAGTCGAAGAAGCTTGGCGTTAGCTCATTCTCACTTGGGTCATTATCCAAGGGTGAGTACTTTTTCCCACTTGGACATGCCCTCTAAATTTGTAGATCTCAAAAGACAAATGACAACAATGTTTCTGGATTTAGGTTCATCCCTAAAAGGGTGAGAGCATAATATCCTGACCTATTTCCATTCCTTAAACTCCAAGCAAAAGTTCATTTTAAAATATCTTGCATATGGGTTCCTAGTTAATAAAAGTGAGAAAGCAGACACACAAAAACAAGTTTGTTTGGCTATCGATCAGGACAACCTACAAGATGATGCATCAATAGTTTATGTTTTAGCCTTCTTTTTCAATCATCCTGCAAACCACTGTTAAGCTGAAAATTAGGAAAAACAACCACAAAATATCAACCAAGAAACCTATTAACATTAGAAAATCAAGAAAATTTATAGTTTCTAAAGCCAAAATCTATGTAACTCGTACGAGTTACACAGAAAACCATATGAGTACCAATAAGCTAATATACAATTTTTTGGTGAAAGCCAAGGAAACTCTTATGACTCTATACCAATACTCGTACGATTTTCTGAGAACTCGTATAGGACAGAATATCCGAATTCTCAAAAATGAAAAAAAAAGAAGAAAGAGATAGAATAGAGGTTTTCTGCTCCACGATGGCTGCCATAAATGTGCGTGTGAAAAGTGGTTGATACCTGCAATAAGAAAACACACACTTCAATGAATCATTACGTGGTTATCTTATCAAAATATGAAATCAAAACACAACATCAACTAAACTAACCAAAACTGAATCATTGTCTTCTAGTAGGAAGGAGTATGAGTTTGCTCTCAAGTCATCACAAAACTCAGTGACTACACCTATTCTAAATGAAGGATTTAAAGAGCTATATGATTGATCTAAATGATGTGAAATTTGTTGTAAATCCAATGCTAATTAAGTTGATTTTAAGCACCAAAATGAGATGTGATTTTTTATTTTAATGTCCAAAATCCAAATGTGCTCTAAGTTAAGAAGTTTGCATTAACAAAAATAAGCAATTAAAAGCTAAGAATGCAAGGATGCTTGAATGAAAAAACTATATAATAATGATAATAAAAATTCTAGGTCCTTTGTGAAGGAAAAAAGGTTCTCTTTTATAGAAATCTCTCTTAAACTGATGATCGAGATTGAAAGCCAAAGAGCGGACAGGATTCGATTTGAGGAAGCACAATCCATGTGCAAAGAAGATAATTGGTCGAGAGAGGCAGTTGACTGAACTGACTGATCAATTATTTTAGAAACTTCCAAATTCTGTTCTCAGTTAACTGAATTGTTTCTAAAATGAGAAATAGACTAGAATAAGTTAACTGAAGAGAACTAGATTATTTCCAATTTGAGAATCTTTCAATTGAAATTGATGACATAATATGCATTTTTAATAATTTAAAAGATTCTAAATACATATTTTGATTTTATTAATTAATTTAATTGCTTTTTGGATTTAATTAACAATTTAGTAATTTACTTAATCAATATATTAGAATATCAATTAAATCACTAACCTACGGTTTATTTGCCACTGTAATGTATTTTTAGGAATTAATTAATTAATCAAGTATGATGATTAATTAGGACCTAGGGTTCAGGTCAGATCAGCTTGAAATTGATGAATTGCCTATTTGATTTAGGACTTAGAATAATCAAGATTAGGGTTTCTTGATAAGAAATTGAGATTAGGGGTCTAGGGTCTAGATGACCATTTTTGGGTCATTACAACATCAAGTCCCCTTTTGTTATTAAATATTTATTTCATACTTTTTAAGGAATCATCTTAGCATTTTTAAGACTCAAACTAGGGTTTAGATGATGACATTAACTTGCCATTAGTATGAAAACAACACTTTAGGTAATCATACACTGAAAGATAGAACAAAGAGCAAACCAAAAATCAGATATAAAGAGATCACCAAAATGACTAAGTACAAAGAGAACCGATGACACAACTTTGTGTGTACACCAAAATTGCAAAGAAGAAAGATAAAGAGGAACCCAACATGTAGGATAAGGTGCAAACCGAGAGACAGAGAAAGTGCAAACTGAAGAAATAGTTAAAGATAAATTGAGAAAACAATACCAAAAGATAGTTGACTGATTTTAGAAGCATAACTGACCATTAGGAACTGAGAATCAGTTGCAGCCCGCAAAAACTGGATTTGACTTCCACGTTAGATAAAGCAATCTTATTCTATTTATAGGATCTTGATTTGTTTTAAATCCATTTATTTAGGGAAAAGAAACATGAATGTAAGTGTTTTAATCAATCTAACTGATTTAAAACACATAGACTAGGAGATCAAGGTACAAGTTGTAAACCTGATCTTAGAGTTAACATTGTTTTTTGTGAAACTTGATGATGTTAATCCATCTTATAAATAGAAGATGCAATCATTCATTATATAAGGATGTGAATAGGAAAGAGAGGATGAATGAATCCTATGAGCACATCTATGGATCAGATTGAAAGTTTCAAGAACCAAAACATCAAAAGGTGAATTTGGTTAGCAAGAACCAAGAACAGAGGCTACCAAGAATGAGATGTATTACTCAATCACATTAGGTGATAATATCATTCATGTAAAATTAAAATGGATTTGTATCAGCAATAGGAGATTGCATTTACCAGGTTAAATTATAATTTTCTATCATTCTAAAAAGTGGAGCAAAGTGTAAAAATCCTTTCAAGGAAGGTGGATTTAACAGTCCAACTACAAATCTCTTAACCGAGTGCACACTCAATAGTGTAGCTAAAGATCTTAACCGAGTAGACTTTAACAGGTCTCCACAGATACTCTTAACCAAGTAGATCATCAGAAGTGATCAAATTGTAAGTCTTAACCAGCCCCTTCCAATCTGCAGATAGTGAAGATTTTGTGGGTTCCATCCCCACCGCAGTTTTTACTTCCTAACAGGAGTTTTCTGCGATATCATATCTTGTGTTATGTGTCAATTACTTTCATGAATGTTTCTCTAAATATTCACATGTATGTTAATGTTATGAATTGATATAACTCATATCAAGATAGTATAGATCATATTGAAAGGATATACAATTGATTACACAAAGGTTAATTGATTAAAAGATACAAAAGTTTTAGAAGTACTGATTCACCCCTCCCCTCTCAGTACACACTTCCCATTAATTCAAAAAATTGGTATTAGAGCTAATTTTCTTCTATGGAAAAGCTTAAAGGCTTAAGAGAAAAGATCATACAATGGAGAAGTACAGACTTGATAAGAATATTGAAAATAAGAAGCTAGAAACTCAAATGTTCTATGAACAGTATAAAGAAGCTAGAATCAACATGAGATAGTTGTTAGATGAAAGAAAGATTATGGCATCTCGTTGTAATGAGACAGATTATCATGAGGAAGAGATACCATATTCCTTTGAGTCTTCAAGATCAACTACAAAAAAAGCATCAGATACATCAAAAGAAAGTATCACAAGCCTAACTGAACTCAATCTACATCTGGCTGGACAAGTTAAATCTCTGCAAATTGGTTAAGAGACACAGATGGTAAGGACGATTGATGTCATGAACAATGCTAGACAAGTTGAGCAAGAAAGAACACTAGCTATTGATGATAGAAGAAAGATTACATAAAATATACAAGAAAAAGAGTCTAAAATACAAAGACTTACAGAGCAACACCATGAGATAAAAAATCAGATTATTCTTATGAGTCAAGAGGCAAACAAAATAAATGTTGAGCTCATTGAATGAATAGAAGCTATCGGTGAGCTAAGAGATGAGAATGAAAATTTGAAACATGAAATAAGAATTTAGTAGCAGCCTAATGAAATTATCAAGAAAGCTGAAGAAAGCAATAAAAGAATGCATGATTTTCTTGAAGGACAACAAAGAGTCAATAACAATACCGGTCTAGGTTTTACCGAGAATGGGGAATCATCAAATCAAGTTGATCCAAAGAATGTCTATACAAATTCAAGACCAAGAAATATTACATGCAATCACTGTGGAAAGCAAGGCCATACATCAAATATATGCAAAGGCAAAATGAAGGTATTCCTAAATCTACATCTTCATTCATAGGATTTTTTTATAAATGTAACAAGAAAGGACATAAAGCATATGAATCTAAGTCTAAGATGAAACAACCAAAGAAGGAAACCTACATGGAAAAATACGGTCCTACTTGCAAAATGAATGGGCACACAACTCTTGGATGTTGGAAAAAGAAAAGGCAAGCATATAAGCCTAAAGGTCAAGAAACTCCCTATCAACTGAAGAGAGTCGGTAACCAGTATGTATGGGATTACAATACTTGGAAAATTGTATAGCATGTGGAAGATATGGTCACATTGCTGCAAACTATATGAGATGGTGGACTAGAAAGTCTAGAGGCTAGACTAACCTTGGAATGGCATGCTTACATTGTCATAAAGTTGGTCATCTCAAGAAAGACTGTAGAGACCGAATGACAAAAACTAGCACATATCCCAATGGAAACACCATTGAAGACATTCAGAGGGCAAGAGACAAAATGTGGAGAAAAGCTTCAAACAATGATGAAGCTGGACCAAGCAATGAAAATGGTGACACACCTTATAATGGATCCGCTGACATCACCACCCCCACCTAAGCATAACAAGTAAGTATGGAACTACATGACCCAAGTTATTATTTTACATTAGTTCCATAATATGTTAATTAAATGCCAAATTAGCATAAAGAAAGATGCATCATGGTACTACTTGTTAAAATATGTTATAACTATGCTATCAGGCATATATACCAAAATCTGTCGATACACACTCAAAACTGAGACTGCCTACACTTACCGAGAAGCGTCAGTTAAAAGAAAAGTTGCTAGCATAAACCAAGCCTCATCGGTAATCGAGCAAAGTAAAAAAGTGATTTGCAATACCGAAACCCATTGGTAAATTCAAGAGGTATAACGACTGCCCTGAAACACCATGTGGTCACCAAAGGAAAGTTGAAGTCTTAACCAAAAAACTCTGTCTTCACACACCGAGGAGTTGGTAAGCATTAATGACACACCTTTTAGGTCAAATGATTATAAAAAGGTGAATGGTCGGTCTCATTGTTCACCAGGACCAGAGCAGAGCGACAAACAGCAATTTTCAAGTAGAAAGCAACAGGATCACAAAGCGACCACAACTCGACCACCAGCACTCAACAAAGATCAAAAATCATTATAGGTGTATAAAGTAAGTTCTATAACAACCAAAAACTCTATTTCATGCATTTCACAAAAGCCCTCATTCTGAAAAATGGCCACGATATCAAGAATAATGAAATCAAAGAACACAAAGAAGGATGAGTTCAAGCTCATAAAGAACTCGACATGTGAGGAACCAAACTACAAGATTCACCCTGAGGTTTCCTCACAACCCGACGATGCTGGAGCATTCTCACAAATACCAACTAGGTTTTTGCTCGTCGAGGATGTTCGAGCATTTATACATTGCAAGATTGTAGAAATAGGTGATTCAAAGGTTGAGCAAGCTTATAAGAAGATATGCAATGAAGATGGAACTCTAGAAGATGAACATAAACATATAGAAGTGAAAGGGCTCACCAATGCCCTAATGTTCCCGAAGGTCTTCAAAACCGATTGGACTTGGTTAGTACTAAGCCGAATGCACAATCATAAACTTTGGTTGGATGAACCGAAGATGATAACTCGAGATGTTATCCATGCGGTCACCGATTACCCTATAATCGAGAAGGTAAAAGCACTGAAGCATCCACCCAAGGCCGAGACTGAGAAGATCATAGGAGCCAAATGGGATGGCAGAGGATTGAAAGTTTCCACCATAACCAATGATGAGATGAAATTTGGTGCATGTGTTCTAGGCTAAAGATTCTTCCAAGCCAACAAGTTGAACAACATAGCATCCGATGTAGTGAACAAAGTGTATAAGATTGTGAAGAAGGGAACACAGTTGGACTTATCTGAACTTCTACTGAATAAGTTAAAAGATAATTTAAAGACTATCAGGAATGTGAAGTCAAACACATGTAAGTTTGGCTCACTCATAATGTGCATTTTCTTATACTTTCAAGAAACATTCACATCAGTAGGAGATGTGAAATGAGATAGCACAAAACCGGTTACCATGCAGATTAGTGAACATATAGCCTCACTGGGAGAAAATTTTGAAACTGTCATGGATGAATACTTTAATGTATTCAAAGACCGAATGCAAAAGAGGGTAAGGACCCCCGAACAACTCATTGAGAAGTATAAAGATGAATTATGTTTTATGGTTGATACATATCATACTTATATCAAGCCTTTTGTACCGAGGAAAACATGGCTTCAACCATTAGAATATGAGATAAACATTGATCTTGCATCTAAAGCAATTGATGCCTTGTTAAATGAACCACTGGATAAGAAACAACCCAAGTTTGGAACATATGAGGAGGCCAAAACAAGAATAAAATCTGGCCTGGTTGTTAAGAAAATTGTCAAGAAAAAGGACAAGATGGTAAATAAACTCAAGAAGATACTATCGGAAATAGAGGAAGAAACCGAGCAGGAGGAAGAAACTGAAGGACAACTAACTATCAGTGAAGCTGAAGAAAAGGATGACTCTGAAGCCATAGAGTCAGATTCACTACCTCCTCCACCAACTAAAAGGCCAAGGATCACAACTACTTCTAGAACAAGAAGCCAAACATCTAAGGATTCAACTCCTTCACCTTTGAAGAAAGGAAAGGTAAGAACATACAAGAGGAAAGTAGCCACACCGAAAAGAGGTGCCAAAAAAGAGTGAGAAAGCTCATCAGAACCTGAGAAGATATTGAAGACACCAAGCAAGATGAAGCTATAGAGGCAGAAAATGTCAAGGTTAAAGCTCCAGAAATTATTGATGACATTTGTAAATCTATTGCAAATTTAGGATCTATTATAGATTCTAAGATTAAAAGATGGCTAAAAATAGATCCAGAAGATCAGAACAAAGTTGAAGATGCCATCATAGAAAAAATGTACAAGTTTAAATATGTATTGATTCAGTTTGAAAGCAATAATGTATCGAGGGAACTCTTAGATAGACTATACTCTAGATGGACATTTTCTTTGAATAGTGAAAAAGAAATAAGAGAAAGAGTACTTGTTACTCTCATGCCTTCTGAATCCAAGAAGGAAGAAATAGATTAGATGATGGAGAAACACAAAAAGGAATTCTCACCGAAGTTGAGAGCCTATAAACTTCTCAAAGGAAATCTTATAGAGCTTGAACAAGATAGCCGTAAGAAATGGTGTAAGATTCTAAACAGACCTACTAAGGGAAAAAGCCCCGACAAAGACCTACAACAGAAAGATGTTGATAAGGCAACTCAAGAACAGATCTTAATAAAAGATACAGAAGATGATACATCTGTTAAGTTAGACAAGGGAGAAGAAGACACAACCAACAACAAAAACATGGATGTTGCAGATGATTCATCGCCCAACACCACAAATAACAACATTGTGGATATCAATATCATTAACATTACCAATGATCCAACAGAGGAATTAAATAAAGATGAAGATGTCAATATTACAAAGGATACAACCGATGAGCAGGACACAACATTTGATACTGCACAGGTGAACATACCAGACAACATGCCAATATTGATACAAGCTATCAATATTATAAAAGAATCAGACAAGTCACCTGAAAAATATACTCTCGAGGATGCAGGGGAAGAGGAAAAGAAAGACAACACCGATGATCAGAAGGACATCGAAGACACTCAAATAGTAACTGATACTGATAAGGTTAAACTAGGAGATTCAAAACAAGCATATGCAAACACAACAACGAAGAATGCAAAAACAAAGAATGATGAAGCTAAGGACAATGATGAAGGAGATAAACCTAAAGATGGCACTCTTGAGGAAACTGACAAAGGTGCTACTGAAAATGTGAAGGTGAATGTGGAGATGTCTATAGACACCTGACAAGATGAAACCGATACACAGTAGTAAAAAGAAGCACAACAGGTAACTTCATCAAGCACAACTGACAAAGTCGAGAAATTGCAAATGGTTTTACATTCAAGTGCTACACAAAAGAAGAAGAAGAAATCCAAAAAGAATAAGTTCGAGGTCGCTTTGGATGAAATCATTGAGATACCAAAATGTGACCCAACTACACTTGATTTTGAAGCATTACAAGAATACGGTGAAATATGCCAAAGGAAGGCATTACAGGAGAAACTAAAGAAACAATATCGAGACTCAATGGTACTAGAAACAACTAGGGACATCTTGCACCAGATTATACCCGATGTTAATATTGATCAGAACAAGCCAATTCTTGATCAAATAGCCACTCTCACCGAAGCAATAACAACTTAGAATATTGATGTAGAGAAGACAATTGAAGAGAGAGTTGAGCTGAAGTACCAGCAAAAACTCATTGAGAACATCAGCCAAGAAGTGGCAATCAACAAGGTAAAGCTATCAGAATTCATTACTAAATTAGATACAATTATAACTAAAGTTATAACCTTGATTCAACAACTGAGCACATTAGAAAAGTTCACTAAAGAGAATAGTGACAATATATCAAAGTTAGATACAGATCTAGCTAATAGTGCTCAAAGCTTAACCACCGATGGAGACAATGCAATTAAGTTGCATTATGAGAAAACCATTGAGGTCAAAAGGTTAAGGTAGGAACTGTGGGAAGCAGAGACACACTTTGGGGAAGAAGTCACTGAGCTCCAAGCTCAACTTCTACCGAACCTTAAACTGCTTCAACAACACATCAGTTCAGCATGACAATTGACAGAAACTCCCGAGATGTCTGTAGCAAACAACATCTATGACATGCACTCCAAGATCACACTCGAGCACATGGCTTTGGAAAACTTAAAAGAACAATGGGAGAAAATTATGGAAGACATGAAGTCTTCACACTCCCACATTTTTGATAAGCTCTAAGGTATAGACCTTTGCCCTTAATATCAAAAAAGGGGGAAAATGATATGTATATGTATATTCATATGGGAAAAATGATATATATTCAGATGGAAAATGATATGTATATGTATTTATAGAAGGAAAGATATCATATGTACATATATACAGACATATACATAGGGGGAGTCATTAAATGACTAAGGATTATATATGTTGTATATACTTAACATTTTGTTAGTATTTTGCACATATTAGTTTTTGATACTAATATCAAAGGGGGAGATTGATGATACTAATTTTCCATTAGTATGCAAACAACACTTTTGGTAAGCATACATCGAAAGATAGAACAAAGAGAAAATAAAAATCAGATATAAAGAGATCACCGAAATGACTAAGTACAAAGAGAATCGATGACACAACTTTGTGTGTACACTGAAATTGCAAAGCAAAAAGATAAAGAGGAACCCGACGTGCAGGATAATGTGCAAACTGAGAGACAGATAAAGAGAAACTGAGAGAACAAAACTAAAAGATAGTCGACTGATTTCAGAAGCATAACCGACCGTCAGGAACCGAGAATCAGTTGCAGCCTACAAAAAGTGGATCTAAATTCCATGTCAGATAAAACAGTCTTATTATAGTTATAGGATCTTGATTTATTTTAAATTCATTTCTTTAGGGACAAGAAACATGAATGTAAGTGTTTTAATCAGTCTAACTGATTTAAAACACATATACTAGGATATCAAGGTACAAGTTGTAAACCTGATCTTAGAGTTAACATTATTTTTCGTGAAACTTGATGATGTAAATCTATCTTATAAATAGATGATGAAATCATTCATTATACAAGGATGTGAATAGGAAAGAGAGGATGAATGAAGCCTACGAGCACATCCATGGATCAGATTGAAATTTTCAAGAACCAGAATAGAAAAAGGTGAATTTGGTTAGCAAGAACCAAGAACAGAGGCTACCGAGAATGAGAGGTATTACTCAATCACATTAGGTGATAATCTCATTCATATAAACTTAAAATGGATCTATATCAGCAATAGGAGATTGCATTTACCAGGTCAAATTGTAATTTTCTATCATTCTAACAAGTGGATCAAAGTGTAAAAATCCTTTCAAGGAAGGTGGATTTAACAGTCCAACTACAAATCTCTTAACCGAGTGCACACTTAATAGTGTAGCTAAAGCTCTTAACTGGGTAGACTTTAACAAGTCTCCACATATACTCTTAACCGGGTAGATCATCAAAAATGATCAAATTTTAAGTCTTAACTGACCCCTTCCAATCTGCAGATAGTGAAGATTTTGTGGGTGTCATCCCCACCGCAGTTTTTACTTCCTAACAGGAGTTTTCTATGATATCATATCTTGTGTTATCTATCAATTACTTTCATGAATGTTTCTATGAATGTTCACATGTATGTTAATATTATGAATTGATATAACTCACATCAAGATAGTATAGATTAGATTGAATGGATATACAATTGATTACACAAAGGTTAATTGATTAAAGGATACAAAAGTTTTAGAGGTACTGATTCACCCCTCCCCTCTCAGTACACACTTCCCATTAATTCCAACATTAGTTGTAAGTCCTATGTAGCTAGTCACATTTTCTATGTAGTTGAGAAGCTAGTAACATGTGTGCTGCGTAGTTGGGTCAAATGTTGCACAATTGGGCTAATATCTACACACTCAGTGTAAGATCTATGTATTTGGTCAACATAATGTACACTTGGTCATAGTATTATGTAGTCATATCATCTAACTACGTAACATATGCAATTAGATTTAGTTTTGCACACTTAGTCATTGCAAAACCAAACTCAAGAGTCTCCAATTTGATCTTTTTTAGGTACACATTAGGTCATTGCAAACATTTTCGATGAATAAAACATCTAATAAATGAACATTGACACCTTTGACCCTATTATATTTAGGTTGATCTAGCTCCACTACAAACATGAGAGAGTAGGCCAACATGCATGGGACTGCGACACCACTTGAGCAGATAAGAGCGAGACTGGTTGGTGGATTCAGGTATACATCACATTACATATATGCATGAGATTGGGGAAAATAGAGGACTTATTATAGCATTGAAAAATAAAATTCATTTAGAGACGAGCTCATTCCACTTACCCACAAAAGGGGCTACCATTACTTTAGCGGATGTATGGTGCATATTTATGATTCCCATCCATGGAGAGCTTGCAATATATGAGTCGTCAATAGGGAGGGTGACTCTGAGTAGATTATTTGATTGAAATGGAGTTGCATTGGATATTAGGAACTATGAGATTTGATGGGAAACCTTGGCAAGACAACATGAGAGATTGGTGGTAGTTATTAGTATGGTCATTGTAGGATTACTTGTGCTAGACAGATGAGGACACAGGTTCCCGATTGGATGGGGATGAGTTCTAGAGTGCATGGTTATGGAAAGGACTATATTTTCATGGGGATCATGCTTGTTGGTTATGATTTACTACCACTTAAACTAGGTAGCATACAACCATAGATTATCCATTAGTAGAAGGATCACATTGTTGCAGGTTTGGGCATTCGAGCACATTGTAGTCCTTCATCCTATCGTAGAAAGACAATATTTCCAGATTTATCATATGTGTACTTTTATGTTGGTGCACTCACATAGGGGTCATTGGAATACACACGCTACAAGAGACATGAGTTTGACGCAATGAGAGATTTTACTTGGAGACCATACAGAGTTTTCCCCGATTGGGATGACGATGGGGAGAACCTTCCTTATTGTTTTCAGGACAAATACTTGATTGAATAAACTGTCATCAAACATATAGTAATAGACCTCCAACTACCACAAATGGTACGTATATAGTATGGGGAGTGACAAGGAATGCAACAATTATAGCACTATTCTCTCGCTTGAAAGGCAAGGTGGGGACATGATGTCTGGTGATCAGAACACAAGTAACATACTCAGAGTTTGCACTATTATAGCCTAGACAATGGGGATCAGGATCAAAAGTGATAGATGTAGGGGCTACACCAGAGTATGATAGGTGGTTTAAAGAGAATAGGTCAATTCCATTGATATATCCAAAGATTCCACTTCCTAGAGTGGCACCACGATGATGGAAGGTAGGACAAGAGGATGTTGTAGAGGAAAAAGATGCAGAGGGAGAGGAGGAGGGAGAGGACAAAATTGAGGGATTGTCATATGTGATTTTCTATGTTGGATGCATATTTGTACTTTCCTATATGGTGATTCTTAAATGATGTTATGCTTTATGATACGTTTATCGCATTTTATGTGATTGATGCACATATTCATGTCATCGGTTGTGAGATATTTACTATGTTATATATGCAACTATATGTATACATGCGAACATGTAGGATGCAATGTTTTTTAACTTTTAGATCATTTATATGTTGTGTATATCCTATTATGATATGCATGTACTCTAACCTATTTGAATGCAGGATGCACTTATTTCTATGTACCAGAGTAGTAAATTGAGATTACTATTGTGACTGACTGAAGAAGTGTTAGTAAAAGGTGGAAATTAGATGAAGAGGAATTATGATGATGAAATCTTGCTTTCATAAGTGCACTTTATCATTAGATCTTTATTAATATAGAAATATGGATGCGGTGCACCATGGTATAGAAAACCAAGGTGATAATGCAATCCCTTTTTTTGAAAAAAAGAAGATGCATTGTAGAGGTATATTTGTCCTAATTTTTTTTAAAAATGGTATATCAAGGGTCGAGGTATGTACAACATCCATGATGTGAACTGGGAATACAGACACACATGCCTTAGAACTTCAAGACATCATCCTACAAACAAAAGACAAAACAAAAAGGATCGTGGACCATCCCAACCACTCTCATCACTCAAATGTATCCTTGAGTAGCATAGGAACATAACCAAAGATAAACCAATAAAAGATAATACTCACTTTGACAAAGCAAGCCAACAACCATACTGATTTTTTTGTCACTAATTAGTGTGGTTGTGTTTGATAGGATGATCGTAATGATGTTTGGTTTTAGGAATGAAGTACCCACATCTAAGACAAATACAATTTGGTTTTGTGTATACCACACCTTGTATAAGATAGATAATAATTGATAAAAGGACTAATAATGTTGATCTCAATTAGGACAAGTAAATGATAGGATGAATGATTAGACAAGTTCAATTGGCCTGATTACTAGCTCGATTGGGAAGGTCATTTAATAATACATGATTAGGTTAAGTGTCATTTTTTACCAGCCTTCATTTTGCATCTTCTTTGATATCCGTCTTTCGCAAAATGGGAAAATTTATTGATGATAATGAAAATGATCATGTACATGTTTTAGGATTTTGACAATTTTCCAAAAAAAAATTAGGATTTTAACAATATTTGATTTTTTTTCATTTCTTCAAGATATTTTACAATTTTACAATTTTTTTGAACTTTATCTGGTTTATAGGATTTTTTTGAAGGACATTTTTCTTGGTTTTTAGGGATGTTTTTATGACAGTATCTGATTTTTAGAGATTTTATGAGACTTTATTTGATTTTTCAAGATTTGTTTTCAAGACATTATATGATTTTTAGAGATTGTTTTTTTGGAAATTATTATTTATATGTCGCTTTCTCCAAATTGGTAATGTGAATAACTTTATTTTTCAACCTTGTTGTAGGAATTTTCCTCAGTCCAATTCAAAGCTATATACAATGGCCAAGTAGTAGCAATCAAGATATGTATACATTGGATACACAAAGGGATGACATTAAACATCAACCAATCACAGGCCATAAAAGGACACTAGGATCAGATAGGAAAATGGATGAAAGATATATTAGGAATACAAATATGCACCAAATAGAGTAGTGATAGATGATGGAGCAATGACTTACTACATGTTGTGCATGTTTACCAGGGGTTCACCATGGTACTTTCCCAAGCGTTTGTTTGTCAGATTTTCACTATAGGGAAAATTATTTATCTTTACTTTTTTTATGCCACCAAGACGCCCGTTTCCTAGGTTTTCATCAAGGCAACTTATTTTCTCTCTTTTTTTTTAAGGATATTTTTTCATTTTTTTGATACTTTTTATGAACTTTTTAAAAAAAATGATACTTTTTTCAGGATCATGTAAAATACTTACGAAGGTGCATGTTGTTAATTAGATTTGAAAGTGGTTCTCCCTCTAGTATTATGAGATAATAAAATCTAGACCAATAAGTTGTAGTGACTACATAGGGTCATATCCAATTTGGTTCAAATTTTCTCAAATTTTCTCTATCCTACTAATTTTTAGGATTCATTTTAAAGACTAGGTCTCAGACTTCAAAATGGTCACCTCCGAATTTCTTTTTGTAGCTTCTACAGAGATGGTTTTGATATGCATGGAAATGGATCAATGCAGATTGTCTTCTTTCATCTAGTATTGTAGGTTCATGTAGTATGAATACCCTATAGTATTCTTCATCTATCGAGTTACACAAAGAAACTCTCAATGAAGGGATCTCAACTTCAACTGAAAGTATGACCTTAGCACCACAAACTAGAGACTAGTGGGTAGCACTAGTCAGAGTGCAAAAAATGGTATGGTATGACCATAAGGCTAGATTTAATTGCACATGCCAATCTCGGCCAGCGTCATTGAATTTTTTTTAAATATTTTAATGATTATTTTATTGGATGCCTCAGCTTGTCCATTTCCTCGTGGATAATATATGGTAGAGGACCATTGTTGAATATGGAACTTTTCACAAAGATCTTTAACATCTTTATTTTTGAATGGGCTACTATTGTTAGTGACAATGGAGAAAGGGATCTCATAGTGACATATGATGTAATTTAGGATAAACTTTGAGATTTTCTTACTAGTGATGTATGTCACAGGGATGGCCTCAATCAATTTAGTAAAATATTATGTAGTAGTGATTAAATACTTGAGGCCATTAGAAGAAGTAGGATGGATCTTCCTTATGAGGTAAAGGCCCCACTAATAAAAGGGCCATGGTGAAATAACTGGATGACGTTCTTGTGTTAGGGCACAAATCATGTCTCCATGCATCTGGCATCTATAGCATTTCTTTACAAAATCATGAACATCTTGTTCCATAGTGGGCCAATTGTATCTATCTCTTACCAATTTCTTTTCCAGACTCAAACCATTGAAATGGCCTCCACATATACCATCGTGTACCTCATGTAAATTATTTCATGCCTCTTCTAAATTAAGACATCTGAGGAGGGTTCGATCAAAGGATCATTTGTATAGGGTATCACATAAGATGACATATCTAACGACTTGGTGTATAAAGGATTGACATTGGTTTTTGGATAGGTCTGGGGGTAGAATTTGGGCATCTAGGTAATTATAAATATCTTGAAACTATGCAGAATTGGGACCAATAATTTTGCACACAAGCTCAGATGATGGTACCTCAAAAGTGGGAATCAACAGTTTCTCCATTAAGAACTCACATCTTTCTAAATTCCAAGGCATATCAATCATGGATGGAATTGTTTCCATGGCATCTGTTAGTTTGTTTTGTAGTATAGGTACTTGGTAGAACTTGATTATGATAAATTTGGCCTTGAGAAAGTCAGCCAACTACTTATAAGGTAATATTTTTTCATCTTTAGTATCATAGTCATCATTGGCTTAATGAATGAATATCTGTTCAAATCTCCATATACTTGAAGGTTCTCAATCTTCTATTTTATTACAAGTCTCAGTCATGTGATCAAAGCCTCATATTTAGCTATGTTATTTGTGCACTCAAAGGTTGTTTTTTATTATTTAGGTAGGACATCTCCTTGCAGGGTGACAAACAAATTGATGCTCCCAATCAAGTTTTGGTATACACGTGGACCATAAAAGTAAAATTTTCATTCATTAGAAGACGTGATAGAAAATTTTAACTCATCTGGAAAATCAGGCAATGATGGATGATCATCTTGAATTGGGGAATCTTCCAATTGGTCTGCTATGACCTAGCCTTTTATTTCTTTGTGATCCAACTATTTAATATCAAATTCGCTCAGGAACATTACCCACTTGACCAATCAACCTGTAAGAGTTTCTTTACTTAGTTGGCATTTCAATAGATCTATTCTTTCTATGAGCATTGTTTTATGATTGAGCATATAGTGTCTCAACTTCTAGACTACAAAGATGACTGCAAGACATGCACACTGAATGGGTGCATAATTTAGTTTATAACTTGCAAGGTTTTTCTAATATAGTAAATGTACCTCTCTTTTCAATCTTCATTATTTTTTTCTAGGATGTCCCTTAATGTTGTTTTTGTTATTGAGATGTATAAGATAAATAGTTTTCCTTCAAAGGGAGGCATCAGGACTAGTACATTTTATAGGTAATCTTTGAGTTGTTGAAAAGATTGTTGACCTAGATAATTCCATTTGTAGGTCACCCCTTTTGAAGAAGATGTTGGAAAGGGTGACATTTTTCTACCATCTATGCAATAAATCTCCAAATAGACTATAATTTTCCTTTCAAACTTCTCAATTGTTTCAAATTGGAAGGTGGAGGTATATCCATTATAACTTTGACTTTTGCTGGATCTAATTCAATGCCTCAATATGAAATAATGTACTCTAGGAGTTTTTCAAAAACCACTCCAAAAACATATTTCTTTGGATTTGGCCAGAGATTGTATTCTTCCATTCTAGCAAATATTATATTTAGAATGCTCAAATGATTGTTTCTAGTAGTTGATTGGCATAAATATTCATCTCCATAGTTTTCCATCAAAGTATGCATGAAATCATGGAAGATCATTGTCATTTCTCTTTGATATGTGAAGTTTTTCTTATGATGATCTTCAAGTGCTATTTTTATTTTATTGTAACCGTAAAACCCATCCATCAATGATAACATTTCATATGTAGCTGTCATATCTACTACAACGTCAATGTTTGGCAGGGCGAATCATCTTTCAAGCACGCATTATTGAGGTCTCAAAAATCCATACATATTATTATTCACACACTATATTTACTAACTAGGACTAAATTGGAAATCCAATCTATGTAATCATGGGTTTGATTAAACCCGCATCTATCAACTTCTTGAGCTCAACCTTTACAAGTAGTGCAATCTGAGGACATGTCTTTCTTAACTTGTGTTTGATGGGATTTACACTTGGTTGTAAGCGAAAATGATGAAGAATTAATTTTGGATCTGTGTATACGTGAAATCTTCAATCTGTTGGGAGCAAGCTCAAACATGCAAACATTAGCGGGTTATATATCATGACAAGAAAAGCATGTAAAATCAAACATATCATGACAAGAAAAGCATGTAAAATCAAACATATCATGACAAGAAAAGCATGTATGAGATCTAACTGACAACAAAGATATCAAATAACATCTGATTAAGCTAAAAATGAGTAACTTTGCACCCTAATCTACTCATTTTGATTTGCTTATTTTGATTTATATGTGGGTGTGCTCTCTCAAACACACAATTTGCTATGAATCCCAATGCAATATGTAATGATACTATCCAACTAGAAGAAAGATTCAAGAACTAGTTATGAAGAAACTAGTCTCAAAATCTATCTTCAAAATGATAACGTGATC
>MU228536.1:1403472-1419465 GCA_018584345.1 Thuja plicata | reverse complement strand
CAAATCACCATTTAGAAGAATTAAGAAAATGGAGGACTTTTAATAAATATAAATTTATTAAAAAGGGGATTTTGTGGAGAAAATGTATTTAAATAAAATACATTAGAATAGTATTTAAACTATTGAGGAATGAAACTATTTAATCGATTTAAATTAAATAGTTAGAAGAATAGGAGGGAAAATAATATTAATAATAATATTAAGATTTTGAACGTCTACAGGATCCATCCTTGACATATCAACATAAGACCATACAATTTTTGTTTCTTTCTAGGAAGAATTTTATGAAGTTCACTTTCTCTTATTCTATCAAAGATGTTGCAAAATGAATGATCGTGGGGTTATATTAGGTGTACCCAAATGGATTTCTTGTGTCATTTCCACTAGAAGTGATGAAATTTATTGTATTAGGGGGTTTATAGACAATATTCCATCCTTAGGCATCTTAGAGAGGTTTTCACACTTAGATATGTCCTTTATTTTTACTTTTTCTTGATCTAATGACTCCTTTCAGTTTTCACGAAAAGACCTATTTTTCTCAAAAAAAATGAATTTTTACTTTCATTTTTACAACTTGAAGATGGAGTTGAGTACCCAAGATATGGTGTAACACCTAAATTAATTTAAAATCCTAATTTGTGGTCACCCAGTAGTATGCCTTCACCAAGCTTAAATAATTCTATTATATCTTCATCATTTTCAAAACAATCTAAGCTCGGTGGTCCTTGTTCATCCCAATCTATCAGTTTAGGGTAAACTAAAGGTGGGTCATCATCAGTATTATAATAGTTTTGGGTGACAAAGAAAATATAAATTATATTAATATCAATTTCATTAGTGTCACTATTGTCTTCCTTAGAGGTTGTGCTCGGATCCCATAAAGTTTTGATCCAAGCTTGAGGACAAGTTTTCACAAGGGGAGGGGTACCATCCATGTGTTTATCTTAAAAAGGTAAGTCATTGGGATTGATAAATAAATGGTAAAGGGAATATGGACTGGATGAATAATATTTACATTCTCATTCATTGAAATCAATTTCAGCATGGGATTCCTCAAATATTGTATCATCGTTAGAATTACTCTCTTTTACACATAGGGGTACCTTAGTACTTGAAGAGCCAATTAGAAATGGTCTAAATCCACATCCTCTATTTGGAGGTCGTATCTCAGGAATGATGGGTTCTATGAAACCTTGCATGTGTGCTCCAAGATGACTAAAACCATCATATCCTTTCTTTTTCATTATTTTGAATCCTGGTCCATATTGTTCAACAGGTAACTAGAGAGGTTGTTGGTCTTATTCATCTGTGTAAAGTATTTCAAATATGTCTTCATCAATACTTTGTTTGTTCAATTCCCCCTATTTTGTAAATGTAGTGGGGGAATTATACTCAATGATTGTCTTTTTTTTTTTTTGTAGGAGATGTCATTTGTCATAGGATTTCGGGGAAATAGGAAATTTCCCAATGTGAAAAGAATGTATCATAGAATATTTTCTACACCCTTGCTATTAAATTTGAAACTTTCCATTGGCTAGTTTTGATAATGTTAAGGGGTTAACATATTTGGAGGAGCTAGATGTTGATTCTTCTCTGTTGGTCAACACTTGTTGTGATGGAGTTTCCTTCAAATTGGCACAAAAATGAAAAAGGATTAGAGTGTCCAGGAATAGTAACCTCCATTCCATTGTAGGGGCATTTCAAACATTGATGATAGGTCGATGATAATTCTTTCATTGCATGGATCCAGGATGACCGAGAATCATGTTATAGGGAAAATCTAGGTCTAAAATGTGTAACAATGTGTTCTCTACTACAGGGTCAACTCGAATGGGTAGTATGATGACTCCTTTGGAAGGAAATTCTACGTCATCATAGGCTTTGATTGTGATCTTCTTTGAAGGACCAATGTCATCTTGATAATATCCAAGAGCTATTACAATTATCAAGGTACATATATTAAGTCTTGCTCCACCATCTATTAAAAGTCGTCTGATCTTACAATTATGAACAAAGAATTCTAGGTGAAAGAGATCATTATGATTAGGAATATCACGTGAGATATCATTTTTTATGAAGGAAACATGTTGTGTGGAAGCAAGGTGACCTATCATAGCTTGAAACTGGAAAACATTTATGTCTGTAGGCATTGTAGACTCTTTCAAGGCCTTATCTAGGACTTCTTTATGCATGAGGGATATGCACAATAACTCGATAATGGAAATTTGTGCAGGTATTTTTCCAAGGTGATCAAGAAGGTTATATTTTCTAGTGACCTGAGGTCTAGGAGGAGATCCTTGCATAATGATCTTGGTTTGACAGGTAGTTACAACACATTGGGGATCTTTCTCTTTGATGATTATAGTAGAAACATGAGCATCATATGCTTGAATGCAATTTATGGTATACTCATGAGAGGTTCTAGTATAATTCACATTTCCTTTGGGATTGGAATTTTAAGTAGAGGAATTCCCTTTCCCATGATCACGAAAATGAGTCTTTAAAATTGTGTGATCAATATTAGAGGAGCATGTAGGAGGTTCCACTTCAATTAACCCTTGGTCAATTAAATCTTGTATAATATGTTTCAATGGAACACATGAAGCAATATTGTGTCCTTTGTGTGATGGTAATCACAATAGTTATTATCATTCCACCATGGTGGTTTGACTGTTGGTTCTTTTTTTATTTTTGGTAATCAAATGAAATTAGATTGGATTTATTGTTGCAACTCAGATTTTATATGTTCCCCCAATGGTATGAATTGTCTGGGAGGTGCATCTTTAGATCTAGGAGGTCAACAACATTGAATCTACTATATAGTATTCATCACTTGAACTTGTTACTGTGGCCAACTGTGTATTTGAAATAGTTGGTCCTTTGAGATTGATCTTATCTTGAGTGTTGCTAATATTTCTTGCATCAACAACACCATCATTTATTAAATTTTTGTTTCAAGACCAAAAAGATTCTTGTCATTTGAGATGCTTGAATTGTTGTTGTCTTTATTAAGTTTGATTATTATTTTCTAAATAAGAGCCTCTTCAATATTTGTTACTTTCTTAATGATCTTTTCGATCATACTTGGACTTTTAATTTTTAGCTCATACATCATTTTTGGCATGATATTTTCAATAAACAAGTTCACTTGTTGCTCTTTCAAAATGCCAAATGGACATTGAATAAAAAGATTGTGCCATCGTAGTAGAAATTTATTGAAAGGCTCACCTATCTTTTGTCTTAGAGTGCATAAGTCAATCAAAGTAATCCCATTTTCAATGTTGAAGGAAAAATAAGAAATACTTTTTTTAGCTAATTCCCTCCATGATCTTATATTCCTTGGTAATCATGAATACTAATCCATAGCTTGTCCATTGAGACTTCGAGGGAAGAGGTGCATGAGATATGTGTCGTCATAAGCTACCTCTATACATGAGGCATAAAACTCTCTGATATGATCTTTAGGGTTTCCTTTTCCACTGTCTTTCTTAAACTTTGGTGCCTCAAGACTTGTATGAAAAGGAGCCATATAAAAACTTTTGTTGAATGGATTCAGGAATAAATCTTGCTTCGTATAAGCTTTATTTATTCCTTTGGTTTACATTGCATCTACTTGTTGTGTTAACTTTTCAATTTGTTGTGCCACATCATTGGTAGGTGGTGGCTTTTCCAATACATCAGTCATACTAGGATGGCATCTCTGTCAATAAATTGTTCCTCTAGCTAGATTGTGATCGTGATGTTCCAAATTTTCCATCCTTGGAGTACATGTAGTAGATTAAGAGGGTGATTGATCCTCAATTTGTGTCATCGTGGTGTTCCAATATTGATTTGTTTGTTGTTGTTGTTGATATTGTGGAAATTGTGCCATTGATTTTCCATGTTGATAACGAGGTGTCATTACCTATTGTTGGAGACTTGAATGAATAAATTGTTGAAATGGAGGCACTTGTCCATAATATTGTGGCACATATTGCTAATATTGCATTGTTGGTTGCACTTTTGGTGGATATGGAACATATTGATAAGATGGTTGTTCTCTTTGATGCTGATATCCAATTTGATAATGTTGCATGGTTGGTTGTTGTTCTTGATTTGATTCTTGTTGATGTCCCAATCTTCCAAGTAAATGGTCAAGAATTTTTGGTTGATGCTTCTGAGATTTTAAATGTTTTCCTTGGGATATCATATTTGTCTTTGATTGTTGTGTAATATTTGATTGACTTTGTGATGCATCCACTCTATTCTTTTGTTGTGACTCAAGAGATGTTCTTGCCCCAAATTTCAAAGTCACACAATACAGATCTATTTGTTTAGGAATGTATACCCTTAATGCATTTTAACTTGGCCCTTTAGGTGGTAAACTCGTTGAAACCATTCCACGTATTGTGTGATAGGTCAATAAAAGTGGGTCACTTTGTTGTGTGTTTTCTTTTTCTTTCAAAGAGGGCATTCTTGTTGTGAATGTAAATATCTCTTCTATTTCTTTTTATTTACTTGTAGAAGGTATGCATGATAATTCAATTCATAATGTTCTTTTTGGTTTCACCATAGAACTTGTATTCATATTTTTACCCACTTGAGGTAATGGTGACATTGTATCAAACAAAGGATTATGAAAAATTTTAAAGGTATGTTTTGGAAGAATCTCCAAAGTCAATTCTTTACAAGGTCTCTTTGGAATTACCTTTGTGTTTTCTTGATTTGAAATATGCTTACCCTTTGTTTGTTCCAAAGTGTGTTTGGGTTGGACTTCTTCCAAGAGATGTTTCATTGAATTATGTAAATAAATTATTCCAACATTGGTTGATATTCGAGATTCGATTTCAAATTATCCTTAAGAATATTGAAGTACCTTTTAGCATCTTTAAACATCAAGTGTTCTAAAGTCTTCCAAATTTTTGGATCTTTTATTTCCATGTCAATTTATTTCCCATGTACATTTATCAAGGAAAGGTGATCGTCATGTGAAGATTTTGAATTTAAGGATGATTTCGATTGATCATTAGGATCTTTTTCAAAAAGTGAAGGTGACCTAGGTTGAACATAACCAAAGCCTAGATGATAGATTGGCTCCATATTAGATAAATATCCTTGTTTTGTAGAACCTTGAGTTGATTGATTGAATTCAAATGTTGGTTGGGTATTATCTCTTGGTGTTGGTGGGACACTTCCATAACCTAGTTTCATTGGTAAAAATTTTGGTTCATAGTTTGGAGGCAGTCCTTATTGGATCATGTCATAGTTTGGTGATGTGTTAGTAGGCATGCCCGTGTTTGGATTAAAACCTTGTTATGTGATATAGCCTTGTTGTTGTGAAGGAAAAATTTGGGATTATCTTGGATCACAATGTGAATGAGTATCTTCAATTGAGATATACATGGGTTCATAGGATGAACCTTGTTGTCTCTTAGAAACTTAGGATCTTGTTTCAACCATGGTTCTAACAAAATGACCAATAAGACACAAGGATATGAATGCAACTTATGTTTTTTGGACTTTTTTGAGAATTTTAAAAATGCAAACTAAGGGATGATAACACAACCTATGTTTTTTTTTTAATTTTGGAAATGC
This sequence comes from Thuja plicata, assembly GCA_018584345.1. NCBI lineage: Eukaryota > Viridiplantae > Streptophyta > Pinopsida > Cupressales > Cupressaceae > Thuja > Thuja plicata. The sequence goes on along the minus strand of MU228536.1, from coordinate 1,413,891 downwards.
AACTTAGGTATGAAAATGCAAGGGATGTAACTAAGGGACTATGAAATGCAAACTATGTTTTTGGGTTTTTTAGAATTTTGGAAATGCAACTTAAGTATGACAATTCAAGGGATATAAACTAAGGGGATATGAAATGAAAAATATGTTTTTGGATTTTTTAGAATTTTGGAAATTAAACTTAGGTATAAAAATAAAAAAGGATGCAAATTAAGGATGATAGAATGCACTATGGGTAACAATATTCAAAGAATAGAAACTAGGGATGATGAAATGAAAACTATGTTGTTTTGTTTTTGGACATTGAAAACCTTGGAAATTAAAGCCTAAATGTATAACTCTAGGGAGTTGAAGTGGGATCAAGACCTTAAAGGACAAAAGGACCAAGTCAAATTTGTCATTGAAAAGATAGGATATTGACTTAATGATAATGATGATAAAAGGACAAAGTTTTGACAATGTCAAGATTCCCTATTCAACAACACAAGGTATAATCCTAAACCTTGATTTTAGGATTTTAAAAAGTATACTTTAGGTTCTAAGTGAAAAATAAGGATTCTAGTATGAGGGTGATAATTCAAATGATAAGACCAATAATATGGTTGACTTAGGATCTAGGGATAATGAGGATTAATTGGCTAATATGAGGAGGACAAATGAAATCATTGGGTAATGAATGACTTAGGATGCAATTCAAAAGTAATTGTGACTTATGATCTAAGGAAAATGATAAGGTAACTATGATAAGGACTAATGCAAGGAAAATTATGACTATGCTAAGGACAATGCAAGGAAATGAGGACTATGAGAAGGACAGTGGAAGGAAATGAGGAGTGTGATAAGGACAATACAAGGAAATGAGGAGTAATGCAAGAGTATAAGGACTTATGCAAAGGATTTAACCTAAGGATGAAACAATATTCCAAGGTTCATGATGGTTTTGAATCTCCATGTTTGAAAGGTTTTAATGTTTGAAATGTTTGGGACAGTGTTTAAAAAATTAAGCGAGGTGTTTGAATTATATAATTTCTTTAACACTCACACAAGAGACATCGAGTAGAAAGGATATTTTTGACTTTATCAAACAATTCACAACCTAGGTGGGAAAATATACTACTTACTGAATCCTCACTTGGATTTCTCCATATACCTCAGACAAAGTGGACAAGTAGAGATTCTAGTGTCACTGGCTCCCCATTACTTGGCATAGGAATCACCAAAATATCTTACCCCATAGGTCCAAAATATATTACCCCATAGGTCCAGTTTAGGTAGTGCAATGGTAAACTCCCTCAAGAGGTCTCCCAACCCTTAGAACAAGGGTTTATGTATCTCAAAGATAGTGGAGGAGAGATATCATGTACCACATCTTGTTGATTTGAATTTCATCAACAATCACATTTTTATATAGTGACTCAAAAGAGATTTGACTTAGCTTGTTACCGCTAGGATTGATCCCTTGGGGTGATTATTTTTTCTCACCAAAGCAGGTCCTCTAATATAAAATAAAATTTGGGTGTTGCTATTGCTTTTCTCTTACACCGAAGGTCACACAAAGCACAAGGGGAGAGGATACTTCACGTAGAAGTATGTCCACCCTACAATGTGCAAGTACAATAAACACACCAATATTTTATTGACCTTTAAGAAATGAAGTGTTCTTTATTCTAATAAAAATATACACATGAGTTTTTGAAAGCACACAAGGTCTTTATCATACATCCTCCAAAAAACTCATCAATATTTTGATCAAAAGATATTCATCCCATAATTCCCAAAGCACTAAATAGATCATTTAAAGGACATAAACCTCTATTATGATATAAATTAGAAACCATGAAAAATAGAAAGAAAGCACTTAAACAAAAATTGATTATACCTTCCCAACTTCATAATACTTCTCCCAAGTGTGTAGAAATAGTGCCCAATTGCACAGAAACCTATACCAGGTGTGCAAAAACTAACTCAATTGTGCACCAAAACAATCCAAGCACACCTAAAAAATCCTAAGTGTGCATAAACAGTGACGTAGTGCATGCTTATAACCAGATTTGATCTAAACTTCAAAAATTTCTTAAAATTGGATCAATTGAACCGTTATTTAGATCTATCTTCAATATTTGCATTCATTCCTTCATCCTAGTTAAACTATGTAAAATATTTGTTGCCAATTAGAACCTCCTAGTTAAACTAGATGAATTTGTAACCAATTTGAGCCTCCTAGTTAAGTTGGATGAAAGATTGCCTAAATTGAGTCTCCTACTTAATCTAGGTGAGAGTTTATATTGATTTTAAACCCAAATAAAAATTCATGATAAATTCAAGTTCGTTTTATGTCATTAATTAACATATTCATCATCAACAAACATGCATGAAGTGTCAAATTGAAAACTCCTAATGAAATGCACTATAATCTATCCATTTAAGCCCAATTGTGTAGGAATTAGGTCTAAGTGCAAAAAAACTCTTTTGAGTGCATAGAAAAAGTGTCTAACTGCACATTAGGAGTGTCTGAGTATGCAACTCTGATACTAACTATGCATAACCTATACTTATACCTGCAAACATGTAAAACCCCAAAATTTGATTAGTATATAAGCATGTTTTCACGTCTGGTTCAACATAATGTCGACTAGGAAATCAGAACATCAAAAATATGCATGAATAAACCAACTACAAAGCCTAAAACACATGCAAACATATCCTAATCAAACAATTAAAGCCATTGAGGCAAAGTACATAAACATATGAAAATAAATCAAACAAACACTCCCTCAATGTAACTTCAATGATTTTTCTGTCTTCTCCAAATATTGATATGTTGCTCCCATTTTGACAAAATACACTTATAATGAAATCAATTATGAGAGCATGATAGTGATGGAAAGAATACTTGAAATCATGGTTGGAAGAATATAGAAAATGATTCCAATTTATAGAGTTTTAAGACTCAAATTAATGGTCAAGATTAAGGACAAATCCATTGTCATGATTGCATTTGACAACTCAAAATTGGCAATTGACAAAAATTATGACAATTTGAAGTTGCACATTTGGAAAATGACAAATTATGACAAGATTGAAATGACAAATTAGTTTGAAAAAGGAATTGAGAAATCAAATGCATAGATAAGGGGATAAATTAGGGGAAAATGGAAGAGGAAAGGTGGAAGGAGAAATAAGAAGAATAAAGGTTAAATTAGAAGGTGGAAGCATAATTAGGGAAAATGAAGCTAAATTGGTGGGAGAGAATACTTTAAATCCCAATTTATTAAATTCCCACATTTTGAGACAAATTAGTCAGTTAATTAATTGTGAGACAATAGGAAAGGAAGATAAGTAAATAAAATTTATTTATCATGACATAGGACCTAGGGAAATGGGGAATTAATGGTTGTTCACCCTTTTAGGATTAATTAATTACTATGATTATTTAAATCGAACATAGTCAAAAGTCAAATTGGCAGGACATGATGAAGATTAGGGAATGAATATTAATAATTAATTAAACAAATTTTGTTATTTAATTAATGATGAATGACACAATGTCAACAAATAATAAAGATTAAATGTGCGACATAAAAGAATGGTTAGAATGATAGTGAATCATTTTTTTGAAAGTATACTGGGATGTTAAAAAGTGGCATCGTAGGTGTTAACCATTTTTAGCATCTACAGGGGGTGAATCGATTTTATGATAAAACCTTTAAACTTTTTATTGTCTCTTATTTTAAAACCTTTATTTCATGCATTAATAATAATGTAACATTGAAATAATAGATAATTCCACACAATTCCACAAGAGAACAAGTTAGATTTACATGGAAAATCTGATGAGGGAAAAAGTACGATGAGGAATCTCATAATATAGAACAAGTACACAACTTTACTCTTATTTTGAAATGTTGAGTTAAAAAAACTCTCACACAATTTGATCCATAAAAAATATTTTATACATTCATGGAATGTGGAAGACTTATACCTACAAAAGTACACAACTTTGTTTTAGGGATGCAACCTAAGGAATCAACAACTCTCTAAAATTTTGTTTTATGGCTATGCCAAGGGAAGTTCACTACTCCTTTATTATGATAACACTTATATAAGGAGGCTACAACCTAAAAATATCATTAATAATAGTGAAATGTACACCACAATACAATTATACCATCAACAAACTTTAGCTCACTGCTTCCAGAATACTTCTAGTCCATTTGAAAGTAGATACCTTCAACTCACTACTTCTGGTATGCATTAGGAATTTTTATCACATGCTTTACACCACAACACACTATCACAACCTTCTTATCCTTCCCATTGATTTGATATTTCATTTATATCCTTCATGTGTATAAAAACAATTTCTCAAAGTTTGCCAATATGAAACATGAACATAAAACATGTATTAGCCAAAAAGGTCGGCCCCGAACACTTTTGTAGTGGAATAAAAGTGAAAGCAGACCAAGCCAAGAAATAAATATGCCAAAAAACTTATTGGATCACATCTCCAAGATAACGCAAACCATAGAGTAATGTTTCAACCAATCTAAACTGGATAAACAACCAGTTATCTTCTCAATTATTCAATTCAATCAACAAAAAGGATGTGAACAATTTAACAAAATCATGTGGAGAACAAAGGAACATCATATGACATTACACATAATTATAGCACTATCATCTCACCCTATTCACATCTAATAAGGATGGTACACATTGAATCTAAAAAACCTAGTGCCATATGAAACGAGAAAACTAGTCTGGAGATATAGCAATTAGAATCATAGTTGGGATACAACTTAGCATTTGAAACTTTAAGGGAAGTAAGATACAAAAATATGAACACATTGACCAAACTACAAGAGAAAATATTGAAATGGTTAGAAATGTGAAGCATTTTGATTTCTCCTTTGAGACCCACTACTTTGTCAAAATATAGTTTGATGCTCGATCTTGCTTCTAAATTTTTCCATAAAAGGAATTGTGATATAAAATAATGGATATAACATCTTTTGAGATTTGTGAGCTTAAATCCCAAAATGCACATGCATATCTTCAAGAGTACATAAATGTAGTACAAATACTTAGATAGAGACATCAACACTAGTATAACATGAGTTGTTTCATAACAACCTATCAATCAAAACATTTTGTCATGCAACCATAAAATTTAGAACATCACATATTTTACATCCAACCATGAGCTTCAGATCACAACACATAAATATTATTAGGTTAGCATATTTTGACATTCAAACATGAAATTCTGAGTAGTAAACATTTTGACATACAACCACTAACATTTGATCAACAAACATTTTGACATCCAACTATGAATATCTAACCAAAAAATATTTAGCATTCAACCATGAACATTAGATTACACATTTGACATGCAAACATGAACTTTAACACCACTACAATAATCTCCTTCTTTGAACATCTTGAGCAAGATCATCATAAGTTGTTAATAATGACAACACATACATTGTTCTATAACTACACTTGCCTCTGATATCATGATTTGACAAAAATTTCAACATATTGTTCCATATCTACAACAAGATCACTACTCCCATATCAATAACAACTCATTTCTTTATGTCTTCAACGCTTATCTACAACAACTCACTACTTTATGTATTCAACAATCATTTGTATCAAACCATCCTTTTTTCATTTAAGCATATCAGAAGTAGTCATCAATGACATCATAATGCAACATAGGTTGGATCATATCTTCTCCTATTATTTCTCGCTCTTCTTTTGTCTCTTGATATTTCAATTGTTTATTGTCATTCATATATTCTTGTTGTTGATTAATATTCATTGCATATTGATTTTGGTTACCTTGCTAGGGTGGGGACGCAGTATCTAACATCACTATCATCTACATTGTATGTGTAATTATGACGACATTGATCTCCTTGATTCCCTCCATTCCAGACTTGTGGTCTATTATTCAGGCAATCTTCTATTAGGTGAATGCCCCATTCCTTGTAAATAACACAATACATAGAATTAGGTATGACTGATTTGACTACAACAACATATTTTCTACTCATGTCATAGGGTATTCATTTTTTATGTTCCCTTCTATATTACAGTAAGTGTATCAAATTTATTTTGGTTTCTTAGGTTCATTGGATTTGATGTCTTGTTGCACCACTAGTTTCTGCACTTTCAATTGTAGCCCTTCAATGAATTTTGCAGTCTATCATTTTCCGGTATTCTCCATGGTTGGGCTTCAATGCAATATTCCATAGCTATAAATTCAATGCATTTGTCAAATTTATTTTAATCCAACCCTACCTTGATCTCTTTCTATAATCTAAAATTTACCACTATATCTTTTGATTCTTTATTAGAGGTTCTTCTAGTTTCTTGTAGACTTATTTGAATCTTTTTTCATACCTTTTTCTCCATTTAGAATCTCCTTGTATTAGGTTTCTCATTTAGATTAAACTTTCACTTAGTATCTCCAAAGTGGTAAAGTTAGCTAGGAATTATGTTTTTACTTAACCCCCAACTGGTTGTGTGTTGTGGTTATTTTTTCACGTACCATTATAGTTCTTCTTTTCTTAGGCATCCAACAAAATCTAGTAGTTTATCTTTGTTTGTTTCTTTCCCCAAATTTTCCTATATTGATTCCAAAAGGAATACATTCTCTAGGGCTTTTGTCGTTTATGTTCCAAAGATTGGGATTCTACTTGTTGTCTCCATGGACTTTTATTTCTATCTTGGTTGCATGTCTTGTGATGTCTTGGGGTCTTGTTCCAATTTTATTTCCAGTTTAGGTGTGCTTTAATTTGTTTCTTTTTTATTGTTAATATTAGGTTTTGTTCTTCTTCTTTTATATCTTTCAAGTTCAAGATCAAAATACTCTTCACTAAGGGTTTCTCTCTAAGGGGTATCTTTCTCTTTTTTATCTTCTTCTTCTCTTGTCTTTAAAATTTTAATGCTTCTACAATAATTCCCCTACTTTTAGATGTTAAAGGGATGGGTCCTAGTCTGGGGGTTGTGGCTCTTTGTACATCTCTTTCTGCATTTGTAAGTGATATCTTATTAGTTAATGGCCTAATTTCTACACTCAAGGATTTTTCCTTCTCGTCTTGTTCCCTTAATTTAATTATACTCTTATTAAATATTCTTTTAAAACCATCATCATTCAGGGATAAGACCTTGGTCAGAGTGTTTAGGAACTCCCTAAACTTGTCATCTAGCTTAACTATTATGTTAACTAAATCTAGTTTCTAGTTAAGGTTTAGAGAAGGTTCCAATGGGGTAGGAGCCTCCATGCTACAACTTTCCCTTGAAAACAAGATTTTATGTTGATGATTATTCATGATCTTCTTGAAACTACTTTATAACCTTTCAATTCTTTTTATTATCATTTTCATTCTCTTTGGGGTCTTCTCCTTTTGTTTTCATCTAACTTTTCTTCTTGTTCCAACAAAACCCACATCGTGCTCATCAACACCCCAAATACCACACTCTAACCTTTATTTTACTCTCACCTACCTTCTTTTCCAGTGTTTCTCTTCTCATTCCATCATCCGTCTTTTCATTCTTTCTTCATCATTTGGGCTAGCTAGTCTTTCTTTCATCTCCAAGTCTTTTGCTACTTAATTTATCTTGAATTTATTTTGTCTCCTTTGGTTATGGGTGTTTTTGGTTTGGCATTTAATGCTTTACTATTTACCATGATAATTATCAAATAAGTTTTCTTAATTATCACATCCTTTCAAAGGTTTGTCTAGACCTTTTCCCTCTTTCCATTTTCCATCTCCTTGGTGTCTAACCCCCTCTTACAGGGTAGACACCAAGAGAACAAAATTGGGTTTTAACATACTTGGTTAATCCTCTACTTTTTGTTTCTATATCTGGTATAAAGTTTTAGATTTGATAATTTCCTAGTAAATCCCACTAGGAACCTAACTAGGATCTAGACAATTGAACCAATGTTAGAAATAAATCTGAGTGATGTAGAGTGAAGTTTTGCACCCTAAAGATTTCTTATATTGTTGTCTTCTACCATGAACTCAATCTTATTGAGGCAATAAGGAAAGGTTTCAAACCTAGGTAAATTATAAATTAGGATATATACACCATATAATAGTTCATAATCAAAAAGTATTTTATATAATAATCAATCATACATATATTCCATTCCTTATATATCCTCATCCGCTTACTTAATTACATGTATTTCTCTATACCATCTCTATATTCTCTAATCCTCTATCTATTCATTGCCGGCTATGAGTAGATCTCCCTAATAATTTATAGATATAATAGGGGACATGACTTTTAGCTAACATCCCTAGAATACATTCTATGTTCCAATTCTTACTTCCAAAGTCAAGTCTTTCCAGTAAGATATGTTGGCTCTTTGGATCTCTATCTTCCACTTTATTTTTTGGCCATAACTTTAAGAAACCCCCTCTTTGGATCTCTATCTTCCACTTTATAGTGGCCAACAAGCACAAAATCAAGAGAGTACTAACCTCATCATCAAAGATTAATTTTATAAAAGTTAACAAACTAGTGATCATGTTAATCTCATTTAGATGATCAACAACATAGCCACCTTCTAGTATCTTTATATTAAATAAATATTTATACGAAATACCTTATTGGAAGTTGAGGGTTTTTCATATAGTCAGTCTGATGCACATATCAGGTTAATTGTCATTGTTTCATTTGGTATATTAAAAGCCATCGAATCTATCAGACACAACCATATTGTTCCTAGTGCCTTTCTATTGAGAACCTCCCATTGTATATATGTTGTATTTGTTGGTTTCTTTGTTTTTCCATCCAATATTAAGAAAATATTTTTCTAATATACATAATCTTCCATTTGCATCTTCCATAGTTGATAGTTTTGGCCATTGATCTTCTTACATTGAACTTGCCTTCTTCTACCATGCTCCAACTTGAATTTTGAAAAAGTATGCCAACTAAATGAAAAATACACGATCCTAATAATAGTTGTTAGGGTTTAGATAGGCAAGAGAAATAAAAAATATTAATTATAATGCAAAAATAATAATTCATAATCACACATTGATTTAGCATGGTTCACCCAATGTGGGCAACATCCATGGAGAAAAAACCAGTTGCTTTCTTTTGTTATCCAATGAAGGGAAATTATAATTTTATGATTCACATTTCACAACCACTTGTTTATCAAGCCCTTTTTGGTGGTTTAAACAGGTTGGTTTACATGCCAAACAATAGCCAAATCCTTTATTAAGTTATGCACAAATTTTGCTTTAACAGAATTGCCTCTAATATGCTAGCTAGGGGCACTGCCCCCAATAGTCCCCAAACTCCTTCTATGGGCTTTGCCGCAAACCTTCATCAAGGCAATGAGTTGTGCAAGAGGGGATTTATCCACTTGAACTTCCCCTTTAATTCATTGGGGGGGGGGGGAAATGTGGTTGATAAAGACACTAAAATTCAAGCCTAACAATATGATTAGTCACCATGTATATGTTGGAGATTTGTTTCTGTGCAGTTGATTGATTGTATGTTTGTCATTGATGACAACATATAATACATAGTAGTGATTCTGTATGTACTTATCAGAATGATGATATCAAGCCTTGCATGGTTAGATATATGTTGTAGACATGTTTATTATGTTATGTACATACATGCAGATCCAGATATGATGTTTCAGTCAAGTTGTGTAATTCTGTTATTGGCAGTTATAGTTATGGAAGAGTATCTGTTCAGAGCCAACATATTTAACGTGTTTCTTGAGTTGCACCTATCTTCAGGATATGCGTGTGTATATTCATAATTAGTTATGAGTTGATGATAGTTATCTAAAGGTGCCTAACGTGTTTCAAGAAGATTGCAAAGTTAGAGTTGATTTGGTGAAGCCGACTTAGTGAAGCGTCACGTCTATTCAGTTTGTGTTGCACGGACTTAATATTGTTTGCGTGCTTAGTGAAGCCAATAAGGATGTTATGAAGATTTTTATTATAGGTCCCATGATCTCATACTTTGAGGAAGATACTTATAGCAAGTCATTTGTGATACGCCAAGTGTGAATGATGTGAAAAGAGACATAGAATGTACAGAGCAGAATATCAATTGTGGTTCATTCATCAAGCGTCTATGTGAAGAAGAAGTATAAGATTACAATACATTGGAACTGATCAAGACAACAGGTCTACTCTACAATTCATCATCAGATATAGTGCATATTTGTTCTACAGAAGGTTGTAGGCTTCACCATTGAAGCAGTGAGCTTTTGGATAGTGAGTCCTCACCCCTAACAAGGTTATTTGTAAAAGACTCCTAACAGGGTCAGACCCTTAACCAGGTCACTATACTTATTTCTTTGTAAAGAACAACTCCTAACAGGGTTGCAAGATCTTCTAACAAGGATTACTATAAACAAGTATA
>MU228536.1:1357515-1397916 GCA_018584345.1 Thuja plicata | reverse complement strand
CTATAAACAAGTATAGTTCATTGTGGGTGCTAATTCCCACCGGGGTTTTTACCATTTGGTTTCCCCGTAATCAAATTGTGTGTTGTGTACTGTGTTATCTGAATGTGCATTTACTTTATTGTATTCTGAAGTTAAAGAAGGAAAAAGAATTAAAGTTACTGATAATTGATTCATCCCCCTCTCAGTTATCCTTTGGGACTATTCTAACATTATACTAGTAGTAATAGAATGTACGAGGATATTAGAATAAAAAATAGAATTTCACCTAGAATCTTTGAAGTTTTAGGTGTGATATAGGGGTCAAGAAAGGGTGCCCTTTGTCCCATACCCTTTTTGGTTTATATATTGACAAACATGAAGAGTAGTTTAACCTATAAGGTGATGATGGTGTTGATTTATGTGAGTTTGTGATAAGGTTTCTTTTGTATTTGGATGACCTTATTTTGATTTCTAAATCAGCTCTTGTCTTGCAAGAACATGTACTTTCCCTTGAGTATTTTTGTAGAATGGTGGGGATGTAAGTATCGACAAGACGAAAGTGATGATTTTCTCTAACAAAAGAAAACCTATTCAACACAAGTTTTACTTTGAAGGTAGTACTCTTGAAGAAGTGGCAGATTATAAATACCTCATAATTGACTTCAACAAAAAATTAAGTTGGGAAGGTTATAGAAAGAAGTGAACATTGGGAGGTTGCAAAACATTTTATGCTTTTTAAAATAGATTTAGAGAGGCAGAGCTATGGTATTGGAAAACCACTCAAGCTCTTTTTGGAATTTTAGTGCTTTCAATTGTACTTTATGGTTGTGAATTGTGGGCCAATAGCACCTCTGATCTACAATGGAAAAAATGAGAAAATTCAAAAAACACTTGATTAGAAACAAGCTCAAAATTAAAAAGTTTAGTCGCTTATGATATCATGTTGAGTGAAGTTGAGGTTGCTCCAATTGAAGCAATTGCTATGGTGAGACTCATAAGATATTTAGAAGGATTTGAGTGAATGGAAGAGGGCAGATGACCCAAGGTTGACATATTGTGCAAAAGAAAGAAGACTTAGATGTGATAAAATGGAAAATGGTTTAGTAAATGAAATATTTAGTTTAATACGTGTTCCACAAATAGTAAATAGATAAAAGATTTTGCTATGGATAAGTTCCACCAACGTTCTTGGGGCATAGGGCTAAGAAAAAAGAAAAAAGTATTATATTGAAGAGTTCAATGCCACTCATAATCATCATAAAAAAGTGTGCATAGGGGCCAATATCTCTTGGAGAGCCACAATTCTTATTGTTTAGTTAAGAACTAACTCTCATCAACTTCGTTGTGGAACCATGCATTGGAAAAGACCAAAAGAAGTGTGGTAAGAAAGAGTGCGTATTTTTTACACTTACGAAAAAGTGGAAACATATTAACATTTCATTTTAGAGTGTGATGCCTTCAAGGTTAACAAAGACAATTATGTAAATATCTAGGCAACTAACTCTTGGGTTGATTTATTCAACAAAAAGGGAACACTTGAGTAGTTAGGAGCATTCATCATCAAGTTGCATAAGTAAAAAATTAAAATAGAGAAAATAAATTTGTAAGAAGCTATCTTTCTTTCTTAAAAAGTAAGATGGAAAATGCACTTACATCCACATAATATTGGTATGGTACATGCTCACACTATTATATCCACCAGGTAGATAGGAGAGTGTGAGATGTAGGTGGAGGCATAATTTAGCTAGAATAAATTGTAGGTGGCAATAAGGGTCCCAAAAATTTATATGTAGCGAGCCGTATCTCTTACTAAACGTGTGAGGGTCTATCCAAAATCTCCCCTTTCATATAAAAAAACACAGTTTCCTAAAATTTTAATCGCATTTTTGCTACAAAAATAATAAATACGTCCATACGGCCATCAAATATTATCCCTCACATTCGCCACATCATCATTGGGAAACCGTAGTTCCCCTTTTCCGTGCCCCTTGCACGTTCGTTGAATGTCCCGTTCACCGATACAGTTCCCCGATAGCAGAGGACCCCGAACTTATGACCAGCCGCGTAAGGCGAGTGACAAGGAGTTGCAGGTTCGAATTTCGGGCTGAATCAGGAGATAGGAGGGGGACATCTTAGGGAATCAATCTGGCAACTTTTGGGAAATTGAGGGCCAGGTCGTCCTGGAAACAAGCCTACGCAGATGACGAAGAAGAGTTCAGGCCCTGGCGTCGACGCGTTAGCATGGCGGTTACATGGAACTCTGTCTTTCGTTTCATGCTCACGCTTGTTCTCCTCGGTGCCTTTGCCACCGCTTGCTTCACTCTGCCCATGGAAAAGGTACGTCTCGTGTCTACAATTTTTTCTTCCTCGGACATTTGCCTGCAATGGCCCTTCTTTTAAAGTCAATTATTGTATTTGTTTCTAGTTCTCGAGTTTAAAGGCAATGTCGAAGCTACATAATCAATGTACTGCAAATAACGCTTTAAGTTTGTTTGATTTGTTTAGTTTTGCTAAATTTAGCTTGAGACTAAGCTAACTCTGAAGCCTTATCTTTGAAGAGATATTTTTCTATTTAATTGATAAATGTCAAAACGGCTATGATGAAGTGGATTATAGCCTCATTTTCACTTGTAGCTAAATAGATGGAAGTCAGGCTGGCTTGTGTACAGAGGGGGATAATTTGGTGTATTTATTTATCAATGTTGGCCTTGGCATTGCAATATAATAAGATTTAATCCAATCCAGTTTGGCCATATTCAATTGAAGTTTGCTAGATTGTGAAGTAGGGTAACAGGGCAAGAAAATCACTAGAATGTAGGGCCGTTGATATGGATTGTTGCAGTGGATGGTTAAGTAAAAACAACATTGCAATTAGGTATCTCTATTATTCGTAAGATACCTCGAAAACAGAGGTAAAAACATGAAATGAACATATATAAATAAAACCACATGAGATACCTCGAAAACAGAGTAAGGATCACTATTGCAGGTCTGATTATGATCCAAAGTTCCTATTTCTCATGCTGGACAGCGAGGAATAATGCCCAACTAGCTCCAACTTTGTTAACCACACACCTAAGTGGTCACCAACAGAAACAAAACCATAATATGATTCTCGGGCATATCACACTCACTAGAATCACTGAGTATCAAGCTGGAAATGCATTTTCAGTCATGGTACAGGTATGAAACACCTGTTGCAGCAAATACAGTGAGCTGTGCGAGCTCACGATGACCCACAATGGCATCCAATTTCCACTTACACTCCTGCAAAGGCCTCTAAACTACCCAGTGCCTCCCAACAGTCATTGAGGACCAATAAAATAAGCACCGAACACACCCAGAAAAGCTCAGATCAAACAAAGGATGATTTGTACGGCCTGATGAAGCAGTATGCCCTTCAAAACTCACACCAAAACTCTTAAAAAACAACACCTCAACCCCTGTTATAGCTTTTCCAGATCTGGGTGCCAACAAATCATCCAGGTTTATAAGTACATGGTACAGCTCACATAGAAATTCATATGACCTGCTAACAACCTTAAAACCTCAGCAAATAGTGTCGTACAACGCTAGATAACAATTTGCATTTGTTTCCAGAGCATTCTGAACCTTGGCCACACTTCCCAATGCTTTTTGAAGGATACAACCCAACTAGGGCATCATTGGGGACTTTGCATTTTCAACCAGCAACAAGGACTCTACAAAATCCTTCAAATTCACCACAAAACTAAAAAAATCACCAAACATAAACTCAAAATATTTGCACATCAAAAAACCTTAAAGATCTTCATTTCTTGAAACCCTTGTTGAGACTTTGTGAATAACAAAGGTGACCCCTTTGTGGAATCACTCTAACCAGCTAGGTAACGTCTCTCAGATCCAAAACCAGCAACCAAAAGAGGGTTTTTGCTCTCTATTGATAATGGAAAAACTCTTTGGTTCAGTCCGACAACATCCTGTTACATACACTCTTCTGCATATTCCATATGGGAGCCCCAGATCTTCCATATGGGAGCCTTGGATATATGGGAGCCCCAGATATGCAAAGGCCATGTGATGTCCCCTTCCTAATTTGCCCTTTAATGAGTACCGATTGCTGATTGTGTACTGATTATTTATCCCTTGATTCACAGCTCAATGTATCTCTTTCAATGTTTGGAATGAATCCTCCTTTATACTTTATGATTGTGTACTGATTATTTATCCCTTGATTCACAGCTCAATGTATCTCTTTCAATGTTTGGAATGAATCCTCCTTTATACTTTATTGGTGGAAGGATCACCACCTTTCATAAGGATTGAGTCACCATTTTTCATTGTTGCCTTTGAGAATAATATATTATTCCTCAAATTATCTCCCTTGATGTTCTCCTCAAATGAAACCTTCTCCCCTTTACATCCTCCGATGTGAGGGAGAGTCACACCTCTTCATAATGGTCACAACCTTTCACAATTACCACCCTTCGAAAGGGCCACAACCCTTCATCCTTTCTACCCTTTGAAAGAGTCAGAATCCTTCATAATTGCCACTCTTTGAAACAGTCCCAACCCTTTATTTCTTCTGCCCTTTGAAGGAGTCACTTCCTTATTTGCTTCTCACTTTTTTTTTCTCTTGATTCGCAACTTCCCTTTTCCCTTTCTTCCTCTCCCTCCTTTCAAATGAACTCTCCTCCCTTTTATAGCTTATGTTGAGGGAGTCACAACTCTTCATTGCATATCTCTCGACCTTTCATTAAACTTAATTAACTTGTGATTATATTATATATTATATATTATTATTATTTATTTATTTTTTATATTTTATTATTATTTATTATCAAATCTTATTTCAGAAAGAGGACATTATTGTCCGCCCTTCCCAAAATTGGTTGTCGTCAAGCAATGCTAATTTCTATCCAAATCTTTCAATGTGAGTAGCTTCTGCTGCGCAACTCTGATATTAACCAAGGCATTGAGAATTTGTAGAGTTTGCAATTATTAAGACAAGTTTTCTCTCATCACTCTGAGAGAAGGAACAAGGTCATCTTGTAATAGCATCAAATTGATTTGGATTAACCCAATGTTTACACAACAACATGACTCACATCCATGACCTCAAATGTAATAAATTCATATCTTTTTTCTTCATTCTAGTTATTCTCATATTTTAAAATTATAGAGCCAAACACGAAGCATACACTTAGAAAAACAAAATATAAAAATGAATGTATGAAGATATAGAGCATACATGAATTATACACATGAATATATGCAGACACAAAGCATACATCCGAATACATGTATTGTTAGACTTCTTATCGGCTAGAATGTATTTATTGATTCATCTTTACCTTGCAGGATGGCAGGATCAATTGATGCTTTGACACTAATTGTGATGTCCCCTTCCTAATTTTCCCTTTGGTTTGCCCTTTAATGAGTACTGATCGCTGATTGAGTACTGATTATTCATCCCTTGATTCACAACAAAATATATCCCTATCAATGCTTGGAATGAATCCTCCTCTATACTTTATTGGTGGAAGGGTCACAACCTTTCATAAAGATTCAGTCACCAATTTTCATTGTTGCCTTTGAGAATAATATATTAATCCCCAAATTGATCTCCCTTGATGTTCTCCTCAAATGAAATCTTCCCCCCTTTACATCTTCCAATGTGAGGGAGAGTTGCACCTCTTCATAATGGTCACAACCTTTCACAATTAACACCCTTCGAGAGGGTCACAACCCTTCAGCGTTTCTACCCTTTGAAAGAGTCACAACCCTTCATTGCCACTCTTTGAAAGAGTCACAACCCTTCATTACTTTTGCCCTTCAAAGGAGTCACTTCCTTATTTTCTTCTCACTTCTTTTTTTTCCCTCCTGATTCACAACTTCCCTTTTCT
Organism: Thuja plicata; assembly: GCA_018584345.1. Lineage (NCBI taxonomy): Eukaryota > Viridiplantae > Streptophyta > Pinopsida > Cupressales > Cupressaceae > Thuja > Thuja plicata. Next base: position 1,392,052 of record MU228536.1, on the reverse strand, counting down.
CTTCCTTCCTCTTCATCCTTTCAAATGTATTCTCCTTCCTTTTATATCTTATGTTGAGGGAGTCACAACTTTTCATTGCATATCTCTTGACCTTTCATTAAATTTAATTAACCTGTAATTATATTATATTATTTATTTTAATTTTATTATTATTATTTATTATTGTTAAAGATATAGCTTCAGTCATATGATGCACAATTGCTTGAATATATTGATGACAATAGTCATCATGATCTATAGTATGCTTGGGAAATTCAGTAACATATATGTATATGTGACATTAGATACATGCACATACACCCATACATACATGTATTCATGAGCATGGCACTATACTATAAATCATGGTGAGTACTATCATCAATATATACATGTATACTCATGCATGACTTGACTATATGAAACCAAGAAATTGTGTAAACTATGAGACCGATTCAATTATCATGTATACATATATATATTGAGTAATAATGGTATTATTACTCAATATATATATATATATATATATATATATGACAAGTAGATTAAACTTGATCATCTTTATTAAAAATGATAATGGTCGAACACCAAATGAATCGACTATTGGTGTCGACTTCCATTCATTATTTGGTGTTTATTTTTATCGACTATTGGTGTCAATTTTTATCGACTATTGGTATTGACTTATATTCATTATTTGGTATCAACTTCCATTGACTATTGGTGTCGATTAATATTGTAACCATTATACGGTGATTAACTTCCATCATAATCGTGCTGTCTTATATTAACGATAACAATAGTTATCGGGCCTTGACACATTGGTTATCATTGATGAAAAATCGCGACCCATTGTGAGGCGGCATGCTTGTTGGAAATCATGCCTTCTCATCATTCTATATATGCTCTTGAGATGCACGATCTAAGAACACACAGAAATAATACAGTGCAAGTACAAGATCGTACATCTCCATACACACTAAACAATATTGATATATGTTTCATTTGTATAATCTGCCATTGGATTACTTATAGGTTGCCGATTCAAGAAGTGACATGCCTCCTCATCATTCTATATATGCTCTTGAGATGCACGATCTAAGAACACACATGAATAATATAGTGCAAGTACAAGATCGTACATCTCCATACACACTAAACAATATTGATATATGTTTCATTTGTATAATCTGCCATTGGATTACTTATAGGTTGCCGATTGAAGAAGTGACACTTATCTATATCAGCAAATCATTAATAGTTAAGATCATCGCAGCAAAGAACAATAAACAGATCAACAACATATTGTTCTTTGACAACATATTTGTATTGATAGCATTCAACAAGTATCATTGAATCGATATATATATATATATATATATATATATATATATATATATATACACACACACACACACACTATAAATGCAAAGTTTCGATATATATACTTATCAAGAGTATATTCTGATTATTTGATAAGTTTGCAGATCACAAAAAGTTGAGGATTGCTCTCAGATCTTTGACATATACTTTGACTCTGGTATATTCTGCCCTTACTCTTGCATACTTATATTTTGGCTGCAAAATAGATCAGAAGTTGTTTTGATTTATATCAGCATTGTTGATTCCCTGCATAAAAGTTACCTGCATATTCAGAGCATTAAAAGTAATATATTTGCATCAATATTATTTGAGAAAAATAAAGATAATATTCAACAATATTTTGCTCAGTATTAAAAGATAAAAATAATTAAATTTCCATCTTCTCAAATCTGATTACATTAACAATTATTAAGTTCTATCTCAGAAAGGGGACATTACATGCCATTTTAAAATTAAAAATAAGTTATTTTCCCTAAAAGCACATTTCAAATTATCTATGCGTATCATACCTTTATAAAAATACACCACTTAAGTAAATAATGTAACATTAATATTAGAACTTTAGTGCATATTTTAAATATTCTCGATCAAATTGTGGAAACCACTGTGAAGGCCCCCAAAATCAAAATTTATCACATCAAAGAGTAATTGAAGCTAAGAGAAGATGTTTGTTGCCGAAATGAGAACTTACTATAAATAGACACACTCTCTAAGAAGTATGGAGAACAGTCCAATAGTCCAAAAATGCTTCTAAATGCATCATTGCGATCCAAATCACCAACTAGGCTCTATGCCATTATCAAATGCCAAGAGAAACCAAACCCTAGCTCTCCAAGATCTTTGGAGTTCTCCCTAGCACGTCTAGGAGCTTATGAAAAATTCAGAAATTGGCCAAACGCCCATGGAACAACATTTCGTAGAAAAGAGGACATTACACTTTATAATCTTGCCCATTTGTTGGCTAATTTGGTTCACAAGTCTTATAGGGCCTAATGGGATCCTTTGATCCATTGCTTGTAAACTTGGGCAACTTTTTCTTTTCTCAGCTAGGGCTTACTATGATTTTATACTAATGCAAGCCTAATGCGTGGAATTTGCTTGCTAAGTACTTTTCATTTAGATTTTTTAATGCTTCTCTCACACTCACAAAGATGTGCGAATCTTCAACTTGTCCTATCTTAGCGTTCCACACGCTTGTTTCACTATCAAATGTTGATTTATCCACCCTTGCCCTGGCATCCTTTTCTATTGAAAATCTTCGATGCCCCATAGGTTAGTCTTGTACACTTTTTGTGAAGGAATCTGACTTTATCTTTGAACTTCCCTTGTCTGGAGAAGTTTCTCTTGATTTTTCAACTTGACCTCTGAGATCAATCCAATGTTTGCGTGGTAAGGGTAAATGTATTGCTATCTCTTGACACTCCTTGTACGATTTGTTGTGGATTTATTTTTATTTTTGGCTAGCACTTCAACTTCTGCGTATGCACCAACTTTGATTGCGTCGTCGCGAAGGGCTTTGACTTGGGAATTGTACAATTATATTTTTCTCAAGTGTTTTTTGTAATCTTCTCCTTCATTCCCTTTGCTTTATAATCCTCAAAGATCCCTTGATCTCTTGGTCTTGACCACCTTTTGGTCTCTTCTCTTCCTACCTTTATTAGGGTCTAAGGGCACAGATCTCTCAAATCTCTCTTGATTTCTTTTAATGCAACAACACCAATGTTTACACTCCTATCTGATAAAATGAATACTTGAAATGATGAATAAAATAAAAAATGCATACCAAATTGAATCACAAAATTATATCTTTAGTTGCACATGAAGTTATTATAAAAGTAAACTAGAGATAGTCAGCCAAGGATTAGAGTCGATTCAACTGTTTCATACTGTTTTCCTTGAAATCTGTTTAAAGTACCCAACAAATGCCAAGAGAAACATAATTGTCGACCAACTGTAGTGTCCTCTTTCTGAAATAAATTTAACATTGAATAATAATAATAAAATATAATATAGAATAATTACAAGCTAATTAAATCGATCAGGTTTCCACAATCCATTGAATTTAGAGTTGAATTTCTGGCTTAGATTGTGTATGTTTTTTAGCATCACAAACATACACAATCTAAGCCAGAAAATCAACTCTAAAAAGCTAATTAAGTTTAATAAAAGGTCAAGAGATATTCAATGAAGAGTTGTGACAACCTCAACATAAGATATAAAAGGGAGGAGAGTTCATTTTGTTGTATGTGTTTCCGCTGTGCACAATTTCTTAAGTTTACTAGGGAAATAACATTTTTCTAGATGCATATAGTTGTATACTAGCTAATTAGGACAGGTATATCATTTTTTGTGCCAAAGTGTTTATACCTACTCTTCTTCTTGATTGGGACATCTATCCTCATCACTTGTATTATTTTCTCTCGCTTTCTGCTTTATAAGCATCGGGCTTGTACATTGTAAGATATCTCATTCACATCAATGCATTGTGTACATTGACTAGTGAAATAGCTTGTGGTTGCTTCTCATTGTTCGGTGGAGGTTTTGTACTTGGCTTGCAGTAAAGGCTCATGGGTGCATCAACATGGTATTAGAGCGATTGTGATTGCAGCAGCCCCTTCCTGCTTAGTGAGTTTTCACCATATTTAAGATCAACTATTATTTCCTATGAGAGCATTGGTTTATTAGCAAAAAGTGATTTATTGTTCTACTAGTTGTTGTTTGTGAGTCCATCTGATTGGATGCATCATGATCGTTGTTGATAGTTTCACCTACACAGATCAGAAGTGGAGCGCTTCATCTTGTAGAGGCATTGTTTGTCACGATCTGGCTATGTGCAATTGCTTGTGTTTGAAAAGCCATGCAGTTTGTTTGTGCGATTTAACGACATTATTGTTTGCCAGAGTGGCGAGAGTTTGTTTATTTAAATCTGCAATCTTTTGTGACATCTGTGATCTCTTCTCACATTGGCGGCATTGGAGATCATTCAGCGTTTCATGCTTCAACCATTTATTTGCTCCTGATTTATTTGAGCAGAACTTTTCTAAAGTTCTTGCAAATATTTTATTTGCGTTAAAATTCTTGTATTTCCATTTTCGAGCACAAATTGTGGTGGGCCTGTCCGTGGTTGGTTCAGGGGAGGCATTGGACTCTTTAGTTGCACATGCAATGTGTAGTAATGCTTTGAGCCATTTATTTAGCACGTTCTTTGCTTATTAACACGTAAGTTAGGCTCACACTGAGCAACATTCTATTGTGTGTGTGGTAACTTCTTAGCGGAGGCTGACTTGTTTGTTTCTGTGACTATGTGGAGTGTTGAGGTGGACTGTGACCTGGCACTTGGTGAATGCTCACTTGGCATAGAGGACCCCACTTTTTTTCGTTGCTCAGTTGATTTTCATGTTCATATGGAGTGACCAAGAGCTGTATAGGATTTCGAAAGTGCCTAATATAGGTCATTTTTTTTTCAAAATCACATAACTTTTGCAAATAGTCCGTTTTCGGTAAACAAGATATCACCAAAAAGCTGCTTTGACAAACTACACTGGTGAAGGAATTTTCCAGAATATTTTTCCATTTTACGCCACATTTTATGGCTTGAAGTTGCGATTACTCTCTTGGCAAGCTTGGTGTTTGGGAATTGTATTTTTTCTTTGTATCCATTATTGGGGGGTGTATAGTGCATTTCAGTCCTTTGTGTGCCCTTGTAAATCATGTCGGACCCAAGGATTGAGCCACTCACAACACAATTGTCACACATGGAAGCGCAAAATATCACAATTGTTGTAATCTCGAGGTCTTTGGCAAATGTTGAAAGTCGATCAACCTGCGGTCTCTAAGGAAATTGATAAGTTTGTTTATAAAAACAAATTAAATGAGGTGAAAGGACTCATAGGTCTTCATGTGTTAGATAACTTGTTATATATTGCTGAGTGTGACACACCTAAAGAGTTGTGGGAGAAGCTTGAAGGGTTGTATGGTAAGGTTAGTCGATTCAGTATCTTGCAGCTTGAACCCAATCTCGCCCCCCCTCTCCCCCTCTCTCTCTTCATGCATTTCCCACTATTCGGGATTTCTTTGCACAGTTCAAGCTGATTTTGTCACAATTAAAAGGATGTGATTATGAAAAAGATGATAAGGCGTGTATTTTCTTGATCCTGTCTAAGCTTAGAGGCCCTTTTCAAGTGTTTGCCTCTAGTTTCCATTCTACTATGGATGTTATGGGAGACGCTCATAAGATGCCTTCATTTGAGGAGTTTTGTGATCGATTGACTAGGGAAGAGGACAAGTTGATTTAGATGGATGCTCTTCCTAAGAGCCATGCTTTTATGGCTCAATCTTCCAGGGGCAAGGGTAAGAGTAAGAAGCCAAAGATAGACTCGTCTAGCCTCTCTCCAAGCCTTAGTCGAAGAATGATTAGGCGCCTTGTCCTCCTATTCCTCCTAACTTGGAGGAATTATCTTGTAAGTTGAAGGGGAATTGTTCCTTTTGTGGAAAACTAGGATAAAGTGATGCGCGTTGTTTTGTGAGGCTAGCAACATTCGAGGAAGCTATGAGGTAGCACAATATTGCCATACCTAAGTCTTCTTCCTTGGGAAAAGGGCAAGCTCTTTCAGCTATAGCTTTGTTCTTTACTAGTTCCAATTGGATTCTTGATTCTGGTGCTTCTCATCACATGACTCATACTATGGATCTTCTTGATTCTCTTTTTGATAGTCCTACTTCACATATTGCTGTTGGGAACTCTTCTCAGATTCCAATTTTGGGGACATGCTCAGTTCCAATGCAGATGATAGCATTGAGGATGTTCTTGTTTCTGATATTTCACAGAATCTACTTTCCATCTATTAGATTTGCCATCATGGTGATGGAAGACTTATTGAGTTCTCTCCTATTGATGTGACTATTCGAGAGATGCAAGATTCTGAGGTCATTGCTACAGGCACAATTGATCATGCATCTTGTTTGTATAGGTTTGATGGATAGGTGTGTTGAATACAATATCAGTAGTTGACTAGATCCTATGTTGAGTGCGTAAAAAATTTGGCCACTTTGCCAAGGTTTGGCACAATTGATACAATGACCAAAAATTTGATTTTTCAATGGCATCATCCTGGTGGCCATGACAAATTATTGCTGCAAGAAGAGGATAGCCAATGTGGATTTATTTTGTACCAAAGAAGCTGCTATTACTAGGGCATAGGCGAAGGACAATTCTAAGCTGGAGAAGGAAGATATTTTTTAATCTGTGTTAAAAGAAGTCCACAGAGCTATAATCGAAGAACTGTATCTTCTGCAGAAGTTGTCATTGTCAGAAGTGCCAATGGATTCAGAAAAGCTTACCTAAATCCTAACTCCTATAATTTGTGTTGCAAAGCAGCATTACATGCTTCAAAGATGGGGAGCTTGCTACATCCCTGCATGATATTAGGTTAGAGAGTGGATGATCTGTGGCATGCATAAGTATTAATTAAACCCCTAAATTAATGATTTGTAGGTTATCCATCTTATTAAGACTTTGGGGTTGCCCCAACCTAATGTCAGCTGTATATAGGGACCAGGTGGCGATTTGCTAGGCATCATTTGTTTGGATATTAATCAAAACATTTGGAAGATTGCCCTGTTGAAGTGGCTTTACTTTGGCATTTGTCATCTTCTATTATCTGTAACAGATCTGAGATCTACATATTACATCTATCTCCCAAGTTATATCAAGATCTGGTTCTGTCTACTAAAGTAATATTGTTATATTTAGCTTGTAATGGTCATGCAAGTCAGTCAGTTATTTTAGTAACTTTCTATTTTGTCCTTAGTTCTTGATCTTTTCCATTACGAAAAGATCTTGTAATCTCTTATTTTAGGAGTATTCCTCTCCTTTGTTTAATATTGAATATTCAATCGATTACCATTTTATGGTATTAGAGCATAGGTTCTTTTTTTGGCGTATTTTTTAAATAATATAATTCATGGTCTTTATCTAGAAATTTTGTAGTAGTTTTTTGATTGATTTTTTAAGATAAAAATCATGGGATTTTCTGCTCTGAAAATCACGACCAGTTTTTGCCATTTGGAGGATTTTTTTTAACAAAAATCGTGGGGTTTTCTGCTGGAGATTGAGGGTTTTTACCAACAAAATGTTTGAACAATTTTTTGATAAAAATCGTGGAAGTTTTTCTGCATTTTGAAGGGTTTTTATAGTCAGATCACCCAGTGAAAAAAGGGTTTTTCGGTACTGGTTTTCAGCTAAATTGTGGCTGGCTAAGGTTCTTTTTGGCAGCGTCCCAATTGCACGAAGTGTTTACCAGAAGATTTTGTTTACTGTTTAACCCCCCAAAATGAAGGTTTTTCAGATCTGCAAGGGTTTTACTCTGTTTTTTCTGTCAAAAATCGCGCTCTAGGTTTTTTAGATTTTTTGATGACTTTTTAAAGTAAAAGCATGGGTATTATTTGCTGTTTGGGTTTTCAGCTTTTTTTCCTAAAAGTTTTTAGTTTCAGCTGCAGTTTTTTGCCCATTTTTTATTAATAAAAATTGAATGTTTTTGAGAAGTTGTATTTTGTCTCATTTTTCTTGTCTCTTGACAGTAGGAGGGATGGCTTCATTACCCCACAATTGTGTGAAATGAGCCTGCCTGGCTCTTCTTTGCAAACTCAAACCAAATTCACTTCACAAGAGAACATAAACTATACTTCTCTTTCGGAAAACAAATATAGAACCCTTTTTTTAAAAACATTTTTTAATATTTAAAAACAAATAGCAAATTTGCCAGGAAAGACTTAACTCCTTTGGACACAATTTCGAAATACTATATCATATAGAATGGCATTACAATCTTCTTGATAACCATCAAACATTAACCAAAACAGTCATAAAAACTACCTTGTAATATTTCCAATGAAATGCTGTTTGCACGGTTTATGTATTAGCCGCGGCATCCATATTCATCTCGCTATCCATTGCCATTTCCATGTGTTAGACTGCAGAGAGTGCTGGTGTTACCAAGGCGGCTGGAGCTGTGAAGTAATGACGCCAAGACAGAATTACTAGTCTTTCTCCCAACCCGCGATGCAATACTATTCCATTTCAACCGCAGCCTCCTCTTGCATTAACGTGCCCACAAAAGCATGATGCAATTCCTCACAGCAATTATAACCTTACCACGATTCACTGGACACTACAGTCCAATTCAAGGTGCTGAAACTACAAATCGAATTTATGCTGAAAGTCTGAAATCCTTACCACATTCCTCAAGAACACAAGTTTATAAAAAGCATAGAATGAATCCTTCTTTGTTTTCGAAATCCTTATATAAACCATAGCTTCTTCTTCAAGCTTGATTCATAAAGCTTCAGCCATACACTTCATATAACTTAAACTCATCCCCTCCAAACTTAGGATATAAGCCCACTTAACGATATCCACTTAAAATAATAAAGTCTCAATTAAAGAATATGATATTATTAAATAATAAAGATATAACTTATAACTCCAAGATTAATTAAATACAAAAGATTTAATTAATCCAATCGATCCATCTCCACATCATGCTGAACACCGGACATTGAATTCCACCATCCAGAAATAGAAACTGGTAAGAGGTGACTTACCCAAAATAGTAAGTCGGCCCAATTGACCCCAACAACGAGCAATCCTGACATCTGTAATCTCCAGAATGGAGACCAACCATTGGCTCTGCCAAACGACCCCCTCTGACACCCTAATTAGCTTACGGAGGTCACTGGTATAAGCTAATCTCAAAAACCCAAAAAACGGGGACTTTACAGTCCTCCCTTCCCAAGATTGCTTGTCCTCAAGCAATCATAAAAATTAAATGCAACAACGCAGTCCACCCGGATCCCATGGATAGACACGTGTAGTGTCCCTGTCATAACCAAACTCCTGCAGAAATATCTCCAACATCCACAACACAACCAACATAGTCTGAAAAACTGAACTCAACATTCGAACCGGTGAGACTGAACCATAAACACCATACAAAAGTAACTCAACTGATAAATTGAACTTGCCTCCAATCTTCGCCCCAACTAAACTATCATACCAGTCGTCAAACAGATGCACCGAGGTACTCTGCAACTGGTAGATATCCTGAACATGAAGATCAAATGTAAAACTATATGCACTCCTCACTGTGTATAGCTCTGTGAATTGCTCATCAAACCCTGTTTGACAACCCACAAAAACTGTTTGATAACCCAGTGCACTGATAGGCTCTCAAGCAACATCATCATCCCCACTCATCACCTGAGAGAGATTATCATTGAGCTTGAACAACGGATTGTCATAAGACAGTGATTTCCATATCAAACAAGGGATTGTTCACAAAGTGAACTGCTCCCAACTGCTTATCTGAGCTAGGAAACTGTGAACAGTGAGAGACATGACGTGTAACCTGCTCTATCTGAAAGGGTTCATGCCTCCGTGAATCCTCCCTATCTACTGCACAAGAATACATAGTGCTTAGACTCCCCTCAGAGAGGCAATGTAGCACATACTTCCTACCCTGATACTCAAATCTCATCTCCAACGCGCTCAAGCTAAGGTAGAATTCCTTAATCTCCTATAACCACTGCATCCCTAACACCGCATCCATCTCTCCCAAATCGAGCACATAAAAATCAGATTTCAACTCGTAATCACCAAAGGACAAAGAGAGAGATTAAGCTTTCCTGGTACAGGTAAGCGTATAACCATCGGCCACCCTAACTCGAAATCGTGCAAACTCATCAACCTGAAGACCACACTGACTAGCAACTCTCTCATGAATGAAATTGTGTGTAGCCCCAGTATCCAATATAGCAATACAAGGTTGTCCTTCCACTAACCCCCTCAGTCTGAAAGCAGTGGGAAGTGGCACAACAGTGGACAACACTATAGGAGATAGTTTGGCATCAGGACCAAACTTTGCAGAGACCCTCTGGCCCTAATCAATATCTGAATCAACAAGCTGATGAGTAGTCTCAACCTCAACTTCATCATAGTACACACACATAGAACAGTTTGCCTTACTCTTGGGCCTTAAGGGACAATTGTGCTCTCTGTTAAAAGGCTCCTTGCACCAAAAACACAATTGTCTCCTCAAATCCTCACGAGTCGCCTCATCATATTTCCTAGTAGATTTTCTTCTTTCATCAACCACTGGTAGAGGTACCTCATTTGCGGATAAAGTAGTAGATTTAGGCTGCACTTGCCCTTTAGAGGCTGCAAACTCCATGTTCTTAGCTTTCTTGATGGCCCCTTGCAAGAACTGAAGATTAAATGCTCTAAGCCACCCTCTTAAGGGTTCCAGTAATCCCTCAGTGAACAACATAACCAATCGTCTCTTTGTCATATTAGGAACCATGACAGAAAGTCGTAAGAACTCAGCAATAAAAGAATCCAAACTACCGGTTTGCCTGAGCTGAGCAAGGTCCTAGAAATAAGTCTCTGGATCCTTCTGATCAAAACGCTCTACCAAACCATCTACAAACTCCTGGTAGGATACAATCTGATCATGATGTAAAGAGACCAACCCATGGTACCACCAGTCATGGGCTATATCATTTAAATGCAAAACAACAAACCTGATGGCGTCCTCCTCAGACATAGGACGTAAAGTCAAATAAGTGTCGAGCTTGTGAATCCAAGTTCTGGATGTCATCGTCCCTCTCATCAAAGTGTGTCAACATCAATTTGCTGGTTGCCGGTTTCAATTCATGACTCACCTGTCTCTGTCTCCCCTCAGTTCTACCTTTAGAACGTTCTCTCTTCCGAGCCATGAACCTGTCAAAATTAAGACGTTGCTTTACCTTAGGTGATAAAACTTCCCATTCAGTGTGCAAAGCTAATAAATTATCAGCAAAAGAAACTTCATCATCAAAATTAACAACATCGATCTCAGGTCTCAAGAAAGTAGGATGTACAGGCCTTTCCTGTGTACCTGTCAAATCAACTCTGGACCTGTGAGAACTCACTGAAATACTCCGTGCATCTCTGTCCCTACCTTAATCACGTGGCAGTGTAATGCGTTGGAGGGTGTCAGAGAGATTCTGTAATACATTAGCCATCTGCTGTTGGCCAGCTGCCAAGTCCTGCTGGTTGCGCGCAATATTCCTAAACACTGTCCTAGCTTCTCCATCTTCATCAAAACCTGTGTTATCTGGAATTCTTCCTTCCATATTTCCCTGTCCCTGATCACCGGGCGAAGGAGAATTTCTCCCTCTGCGAGCTTAATGGAAGCCTGGAATGTATCTATCCCTCTGCATTAAATTAAAAAAAAACAAAATCCCACTTCCCTGCAGGCTGGCAAGATATAGGCTCTGATACCACTGAAATGAGTCTCCCTAGCTCTTCTTTGCAAACTGAAACCAAATTCACTTCACAAGAGAACATAAACTATACTTCTCTTTCGGAAAACAAATATAGAACCTTTTTTTTTAAAACATTTTTTAATATTTAAAAACAAATAACAAATTTGCCAGGAAAGACTTAACTCCTTTGGACACAATTTCGAAATACTATATCATATAGAATGGCATTACAATCTTCTTGATAACCATCAAACATTAACCAAAACAGTCATAAAAACTACCTTGTAATATTTCCAATGGAATGCTGGCCGCATGGTTTATGTATTAGCTGCGACATCCATATTCATCTCGCTATCCATTGCCATTTCCATGCGTTAGACTGCAGAGATTGCTGGTGTTACCAAGGCGGCTGGAGCAGTGAAGTGATGACGCCAAGACAGAATTACTAGTCTTTCTCCCAACCCGCGATGCAATACTATTCCATTTCAACCACAGCCTCCTCTTGCATTAATGTGCCCATAAAAGCATGATGCAATTCCTCACAACAATTATAACCTTAACCTGATTCACTGGACACTACAATCCAATTCAAGGTGCTGAAACTACCAATCGAATTCACAATTAGATATGCTGAAAGTCAGAAACCCTTACCACATTCCTCAAGAACACAAGTTTATAAAAAGCATAGAATGAATCCTTCTTTGTTTTCGAAATCTTTATATAAACCATAGCTTCTTCTTCAAGCTCGATTCATAAAGCTTCAGCCATACACTTCATATAACTTAAACTCATCCCCTCCAAACTTAGGATATAAGCCCACTTAATGATATCCACTTAAAATAATAAAGTCTCAATTAAAGAATATGATATCATTAAATAATAAAGATATAACCTATAACTCCAAGATTAATTAAATATGGAAGATTTAATTAATCCAATCGATCCATCTCCACAACATGTTGAACACTGGACACTGAATTCCACCATCCAGAAATAGAAACTGGTAAGAGGTGACTTACCCAAAATAGTAAGTCGGCCCAACTGACTCCAACAACGAGCAATCCTGACATCTGTAATCTCCAGAATGAAGACCAACCATTGGCTCTGCCAAACGACCCCCTCTGACACCCTAATTAGCTTACGGAGGTCACTGGTATAAGCTAATCTCAAAAACCCCAAAAACAGGGACATTACATAGTGGAAGGCAATGAAAGGTTCAGTGTCAAGACTTATAACACCTGGAAATAGTGCATGTTCACTAGTTTTGTATCCCAGAATTGTGCGTTGGCAGCAAAGAGTTCATCTATCAGTACTCTATGGCACAAGTCTGTAAAGTTTCGGGACAAACTTGGTGTAGTTAACAAAATGACCATTAAGGGAGGGTATTAAAGTAACATTGTTATATTTAGCTTTGAAATGATAATTGATTGTTGTTTCAAACAAAGGAGAGGAATACTCCTTATATAAGCAATTACAGATGATCTTTTCATAATGAAAATGATTGAGAACTAAAGACAAAATATTAAGATTCTAAAACTAATTGACTTACAGAAAAGAAAGTTACCTAAACTACTTAAATGACCATTATAAGCTAAATTTTACAATATTACTTAAATACCCCCCCTTAATGGTCATTCTAATAATTGTCATATTTGTCCCAAAATTCTACAACCGACACAACTCTTGATCTTTGATGCCAACTGCAATTGGTTTTCTTCTTGCTGTTCAATCTCTGGCTGCCTTCCAACATGATGCTGGGTAACAAAGTCATCTCTTCCGTTATCTAGAGACACGAAAAATGAGATAAAAACCAACTTCTCAAAAAAAAAAAAGATTTTTGTTATTAAAAAATTGACAAAACTTTGAAGCCATGATTTTGCCAAAAATTGTTAGAAGAACCAGGGAAAAAACCCTCATCTGCTTTATAAAAATAGCAACACCCACACAAATACTCTAGTACATTTGTAGGAACTCCGTTCGCCCTAGAATCCCTAGGCAACAACCCAAAAACCGCTGCAAGAAACTATGATTTTATTAAAAAATAAAAAAATCATCAAAAGATTTTGTCGAAGATGCCATGATTTTGTGGAAAAATTGTCAAAAACCCTCGTTTTGCATAAAAAAAGGGTAAAAACCTATGATTTTGAAAAAATTGTCAGAAAACCAACTCTTAGTCATAGGAATAGAGATCCCTTGTAGATCTAAAAAACTTTGTTTTTCTGGTAAAAAATGGTAAAGAAATTTGCAGAAACATGATATTTTTTTATTAAAAATATCTTGCAAGAAAACTGCTAAAAATTTCACGAAATTCTTAGGTAAACCCCACGATTTTTTGTTTTAAAAGAAACCGATCAAAAAAACTTCTAGAAATTTCTAGGTAAATGGATGACGAATTTTTATTTAAAAAATCCACCAAAAAAGAACTCACACTTTGATGCCATGAAATGATAATTGATTTTTGTTTTAAACAAAAGAGAGGAATACTCCTTATATAAGCAATCACGTAAGATCTTTCCATAATGGAAACAATCGAGAACTAATGAGAGAATAGAAAGATTCTAATTCTAACTGACTTATGGAATAGAAAGTTACTAACTAAACTACTTAGATGACCATTACAAACTAAATATTACAATATTACTTTTATAAGCTTGTAATGGTTATGTATGTCAGTTAGCTTTAGTAACTTTCTATTTTATCTTAAGTTCTTGATCTTTTCCACTATGGAAAGATCTTCTTGTAATCTCTTATTTAACAAGTATTCCTCTCCTTTTTTAAATATTGAATACCTCAAATGATATTCATTTCAGTGTCATTTCTGCTATATCCTGCTTCTGTGCAATGTACTGGATTTTTCTGTTCTGCTGTAAGTTCTGTGTATGTGTCTTTCTTGGATATATTAAGGCCTTTCTGAAAAATTCAACTGGCAGGTGTCTGGTTGCCCACATTGCTTTAGGATATTAGGGAGTGGGTGGTAGCTTGTGGTAAAGAATGGGAAAACCAAAAAGAATTCAGTAACATGGCTCCAAATTAACTTGAAATTCAGAATAAGGTCATTTGAAAAAGGAAGTAAACAAAACTGATGCTCACACGGTCAACTTTGACAAGTAATCAGATGAAATGATACAGGCTGCTTGCATGAAATCAAGACCTACCCCATTCATTAGGAATGCCAAGTTCAGGGGAATCATAGCAGAAGTTAGACACAGATAAGCTGCTTACTCCCAAAAATTATAGGATTTAAAGTTTAAACACTTCCAATCTTACCAGGATTCTGCAAAGCACCAGATCAAAAAAATCTTGAACACCTTTCATCCAAGTAAAGAGAATACTCCCATACAAAGAATGGGGTGCCCTTATCACGAAGTCCTTGTGGAGCATAAATTAGCAAGAGCTTCATGCAATATTTTATGCATCATTGTTGGAGGCTTTGGTGTCTCTACAACTTCCTTTTGGCTCATCATTTGATGTGGCCCATCCCTTCATTTCCAACCTTAGTTGGAGCTTTATTGATTATATGTTGGGTGCTGGAAAAATTATCTTTAGTTGTTGACTCCATTTATTTTTATTAGGCAGCCAAAGTGGGCAACTTTAAAAGATTATGTGGACACCTTTATTTATGAACTTAAAAACTCTACATGAATTGAGGTATTAAAGCGAGCCTTTTCATAATGTATATGTGTAATAGCTCATTAGTTTCCATTATTATATAATGTTAGGGAATGTTCATTTGTTTTCAGTGTCTATTTATATGATTCAAGATTAGTCTTTTTAGTATAGCGTTTGAAGGTGAGAGTATCTCTGAAAAAATCAACAGTATGTAGCAAATAGTAGAATGCAAGTAAAAGGCTTTTATTCTGAATAATATTTCGTTCTGTCATCCATATTCTTGATTAGAAAATTGCATCTTGCTCTTTTTAATTCTTTTTTTTGTTGAAAAAATTGATATCTTATGTTACAGATGTTAAAAAGCTTTTTGGTTTGGATTGATACAAAATTAGGACATTGGGGGCCTCTTGTTTTGTAAGTATCTTCACTTTGCTTGGCTTTAACTCTATTTTGTTGCAATCTCAATTTGTTCTTTCCAGTCTTCACTTCTGAAATGTTGAACTTGATATGATATTATAATATCTGTCACGATCTTGAATTAATTTATATGGTCTTGCCTCTTAATATTTCAGTTTTGAAAAGTTATATTGGAATGAAGACCATGCTAAAGTACCAAATTATTTGTATTGTAAATTTCTTGTCCACTTCACTTGAATAATAAATTCAAGATTTATAGGTTTTTAACTTGGTACATAACAAGTATTACTCAATGCTTATAATTATTGGCTTATGAAAAAATGATGCAATGAAAACATTTTCAGAAGTACTGAAATAAATTTCAAGTTGAATGGTATGGTGGCATTATAGGACAGTATCTTCTTTGAGCCGTTTGGAATCATCCTGTAAACAACCATGTTATGGGAATTAGATCTCTATTACAACTTGTTAAAAGATTAGTATAAGAAGTCTTCTGCCATTCAAATTATGTGAGTGCAAAGCATTGATTTTTTCTTCCATCCTTGTGCACTATAGAGCTTGTCTGCAAGGAGATGCTCATATCTGCAATAATTACTGGATATGGGTATATTATTTTGTCCCAGTGATCAAGTAAACACCGCTTAAGGGGTATCATTTCAGCTAATAGATTACTGGGACAATTTCATTTAAAGTTTTCAACTGATAATTACCAGCGTAGTTTAAATTATTTTCTCAAATGGAACTTCTTTATTTTTCATAGCTCCTATGGTAGCATCGATGTTTTTCTTTGGGAATTGATTGCAACAGACATAAAGGGAGCTTCTTGTTACTTCAATTTGACTTGGGGAACCCTGTTTTATATAGCACTGACATCTTGCAGTTGGATGGTTGCATCTCTTTGGGCAGTTCATTCTTTTGTGACGAGTGCTTCACTGGAAACTTGTTGCCTTTAAGTACTCAAAAAGGGCAGCATTTGGAAGCATTTGTAACGAAACAAGATTATGGGGAAAGCTACGGAGCAAGATATTGGGCAACTTATCTAATGTAGCTCTACTCAGATCCAGCAAAATTATGACCCTCAGTGACTTCTTGCAATTGGAAGAATACACTGTACAAGCACTTGATTCTTTTGTGATAAGTGTATCACAGGGAATAAGATGGCCTTTAGTATTCAAAGAGGGGCAGCATTTGGAAATATCTATAATAAAACAAGATTATACAGTAAAAGTATGGTGCATTGTGCTGGGATGTGGACTCGACAAGCCAATTTTCGTCTTGGACCTGGTGTCAAAGCTCGGTGAAAAGTCACTAAAACTTGGCGGATTTAAAAAATCATTGAAATAGAGAAAATTTTAAGGAAAAAAGTTATTTTACTGTATCTCATATCAAAACAACTTCAAATATGATAGTAACATGAATCAAAATTGTGAAATTCAATAACTTGGAATAAATTAGGAAAAAATGGGGAAATATATGTTTTTTCATCTGATGCAGCACTAGCCAATCTTTTTTTTTTGTTTCTTTAACATAGTATAGCAAAATGAATATTATAAACTAAAATGTAAAAACTGAAATATACATTTCAAAAGTTATTTCCTATACTTTTAGATGACTAAATAATTGAATATATGTATTTTTATAATTGTCATATTTATATATGTACACTCCTCATAGTATTGTCCTTATTGAGTTGGGTGCCCACCTTTTCAGATTAGGTACCATCTTCAACCCTGTTTGGCTCTTACACCGCCTTAGGTGCTTTGCAGACTCTTCGGAGGGGCATCACATGTATTCCTATCTTGCTTACTGCTCCTCGTAGGCAATTGAGATCTCTGACACCTCGGTTTAGGCTCGGTGCTGGTTTGCTCAGGCTGTGGCTCTCTTGGGTTCGATTGGGATCGAGATTGATTGTCTTCCTCCTTTCCTGTACTCATTGGATGCCCCCTCTCATCTCCTTCCATCTCGGCAGGAGCTGAATTGACACATCAGAATGGACATTTACAGGCAGTTGATCCACACCACTTGGGTTGATCCCCATGGGGGGCTTCGCCCAAAGATGGCTTTCTACGCTGAGCACTTTATCCAGATTCGGGACGAGATCATTGTCCGCCCTTCTTACCTTTCCCACCGCTGGTCGCATGCTCTCCGCATGTCCCTTGGCTCCTTCAGAGTGGGATCACATCGGCTCTGCATTCAAATTGACCATCAAACAGTTAGAGAGGACAATATTTGCCCTCTGTAGCATGGGTGGCACTGATACTCATTTCATCTTCCACTGTCCTATCTACAACGAGATCAAAGGGAGATTCTACTGCTTGTTCAGAGAGACTCGGTCTCTCTCCTCCTTCAGGTACATTGACCAGAGGTGCCTTGCTCTTTATCTCCAGGATGCCTTGAGACTTTGGGACCTCTCTCTATAGCATCATCTCCTTTGAGACCGCACCCCGACCGACTCATGACCTCTTTCTTCACGGTAGTATCCCTTGAGTGTGGTATCAAGCGACAACTCGGTCCCCCCAGCCCCCCCCTCCCCCCCTTGGCCATACCAGATCCGTGAGGCCACATAGGAACTCCTCAGAACAACGGTCTTCTTCTTCTTCTTCTTCTTCCAGAGGTCCCTAGAGACGGTGTGGGGTCCCTCCTTGCCCTATTGCCTATCCTACAGTTTTGGATTTTTTCTCGGCTGCTCAAGGCAACTAGTGGATTGTTTGTTGTTGGTTGCTGTTTCTTACTTTTGTTTCTATTTTGTTTTCTCTCCTCGGACACAGTTTGGTGTTCCTACTGTGGACTGGCCTTCTACTTTGTTTCGGCAGTCCCTTGGACCCTCTCTGTGGTCTTTTGTTGGACATTAATAGATTTATCTTATCTTATTAGGGAATCTTGAAACTTTACAGATCTAATATTCTATCCATATCCAATACACTGTCTGTTTTGATGCAACTCTGGTGAAAATAGTTTGAAAGCAAATGGAAATGTGAAAATAGGCTTGAAATGGGCAAGTGTTTTAAAGTGCAATTAGCCACTGGTCCTATAGACTTGGTGAGTAGAATATGCAAACCTTCTGAGAGTGCCTTGGATCTGAAATCGAGAGTTTGGACACATCTTTGGTGGGTTGAATCTGCAGACTTGCTGAGAGTGCCTTGGGTTTGAACTTGAGAGTTCAGCCTCATTTTTCGGTAGAGTTTGGACACATCTTTGGTGGGTTGAATCTGCAGACTTGCTGAGAGTGCCTTGGGTTTGAACTTGAGAGTTCAGCCTCATTTTTCGGTAGACTGGTGTGGATCAGATTATGTAATGTAGCTTGAGTCGGAGCTAGGGGAAATGTGACCCTTGAGTGGTGCTTTTGGAGCTTCTCCTTAATACCACATTAGTACAAAAAGAAGTATGACTAGTCTAGACCTTTTAAATTCTGCTTCAACAATCTAAGCCAGTTATGTATGTTGGCACTTCATTTTTTTCTGACCTATGACTACACCTCTCCATTATTATTGAACACATTTTGGTTGTCTTTAGTCTCTCCAAGCTTCCTCCATTGAAGTTGAGAACATTTAATTTCAAACTAGGAAATGCTTACTTTTTAGTTATAAATTTATCATACACTAGTGATCTTACACCTCCAATACATTCCTTATTGTAACCATGCGATTATCATAAATAAATTGCATAATTGTATGTGCAAAGCCTAATTTAAAGCCAACTCCCAATCTCTTGGACAATGAGTCAAAATTTTATTTTGTCGTAGAGGACTCATCTTGTGGTAGAGGACTCATCTTGTATTAGAGGACTCATTTTGTCGTAGAGGACTCATCTTGTTTGAAAGTGGGTATGGAGGTAATAAAAATAATGCACCAAACCCTAGTATACTTACCTAGAACATCTGGAAAGAGCACAGTTATATAATATTTGAGAACACATGTTGGGATATAACCACTTCTATTTTTACTATTGCCAATTAAATCACAAGTCTGACATTGGTGTATTCTGAAACAAAGATAAATAGGTATAGATCTACAAAATGGATGGATAATCATACATCCAACCAGTAGAAGCTACCATATTTTTGTGATGTCCCCAAATTCTTAATAAAGCGACTTAATTAAATTAATTAATTAAGTGGTCCCAAAATTTAAATAATATTATAAAATACCTTTAATTAATTAATAAAAGGGGGCCCAAGTAATAAAATAATAAATAAAGTATGTCGGCCTATTTGCAACCCTTTGGGAAACTTCTCGGAGCTCTTTATAAGGCCGTGTTGGCATTGTAGGTAGGCATGGTGAATTTGATATCTTATTTGTATTTGCGAACTCCAGTTGGAAGTTCAGCGTTGTCTTCCGTTTCGGAGGTGCAAGATCCTCCCTATTTGGATATTTGTAGTTTCGGTGGTTAGCAGCTACCCTAGTTTGCTCTCTGTGCGTCTGGCGAAATCTTCATTTGAAGACAAAAATTGTAATAATTCTTATACTGCATATCAATCTACTATTCTTTCCTGTGTTGATGTTGTGTCAAGTATCTTACAATTCTCTCGGGCATAATACATTAATTGCTAAATCGAATTGAAGGGTCTAAGTTTCAGTTGTCGAAGAGGGAAGTACAGTTTGTACGTGGGCACAGGAGGTTCTACAGTGAGCTTCTACGGTGTGGTCTTACGGTGAGTTCCTACGGTGTGTTCCTACAAGAGAGAATAGGGCAGCCATACGGCAACAAGACATTACAATTTTTACAAATTTCTTTACTTCAAAGTAAATGCTAAAGTAAGTTGAGACGTTTCTCCTAAAGGTTTGATTATTATTAAACCGAGTCTTGATCTCGTTAAACTTTTTCATACATAAGTCTTGTACTTTCTGCATTAAGTAAAATACAGCCTAGAAGAAGCCTGCAACAAATGGGAAAAGTTTTATTTTTCCCAGATTGTAAGTGTTTATTCAAGTAAATAAGGCTAATATTAAAGTTGAACCTTGCGTTGCACCAATAGTTTCAGGCTGCCAGGCTATTATTGATCTGAAAATGGATTAGTCAACATTAGTCAGCAGGGCTGATACGTCACTAGATCACTTATTCACAAATTCTTAACAAATTGAACACAAGGATAGCCAATTAGATAGCTTAAAGAACAAATCTAGCTTTGTTGCAGGGAGTAATTAGAGTTGGAGAACCAGTTTAGAAACCTCCTGGGTGATCTGGATACTCAAGGAACTACACCAATAAAAAGTGTTTATCCATGATAGGTTTGACCTTCGTTGAACTTGTCATTGAGAAAAAAAGTTGAGTGATGTGTTCAACCATGGTTGAACTCATCACACAAGAAAAACTATGAGGGCTTGATGAGGTGTATAGTTCTTCAATTTTTTGGATTTGAAACATTTGGGCTTCTTTTCAGGCACTCTTATAGCTCATAGCTATATAGTTTCCTTTTAGACATGTTTTGGGTGTTCCCTTTAGCTGACTAAGACTGTAATTTTGCTAATTTATGACAGTAAAGTGATCTTTGATGTGTTGGAGTGTAATTGGGAGGTACAAAGAGTAGGGGCAATGCTATATATATGTTCGGGTGTGAAGAATATTTTGCAAAATGTGCATGAAAGCCTCTTGAAGGTAGTAAGCTTGTAAATACCAACAAGGATATGATCGTAAGAGGAAAGGAGGCTTCACTCTTCTGGCGTTTTCATTCACGTTGTGTTCCTCTAGGTTATTTATTGTGTTATTGGTACTTAACATGATTTGTTTGCTGCCTAATTTAATCGATTCTATTCCTTGATGTGCGCATAACAAATCATAAATTAAGGCTGTCAGGTTTAGTGTTGATGTGAGTTTTGTGACCACCTCAATGTGCAGAATTAAATACCAAGTATTCTATCCTCTCTTGAACAAGGAAACTTCAAATGCTAAACAATTTGGCAAATGTGTGATCAAATGAAGCAATGCCAAGGTTTACAATCCGCATGTGCAACTTTATGTTGGATACAACGTAGTTTATATGATGTGATATTGCTGGTAATCACAAAGGGACTTATGCTATTCTTATTGGACTTAATCAATTATTTTCCCTCAAAGTGGTTGGAACTTGGAACATTAAGTTGACCTCAAATAAATGGATAAAGGGATGAAGGATTTAGAGAAATCTAAGCTATTCCTAAGGACAATGATATCAAGAGATGATGCGTAGATGAGTAAATTCCTATAACCAAGCTTTTCTTTGCCAAATGAAACAACTACAGAAAGATGATGCAATCTCCAAAGATAATGAAGGATTTTCACATTGCCAACATCCATCCAAATACCCAATATTGGTGCAATCCAAATGATCATCCGCAATCGAATTTAGTACTTAATCAAGTTCAGACTAACCTTACACTGTGACTTGCAATCAACAAGTAACAAAATGTATGAGCACATAATTAATCATACATCTTCACATTTCTCCGTTTCAATCAATGAACTTTAACTAAACTTAGAGAAGTAGAAACCATGCAAAAATATTGAAGCAACCCACAAAGATCCACCATATCCTCAATGAAAATTGTATATTAGCTTCAACATAGTCTTAGCATCAATTTCTTGTTTCCTCTTTCTTTTCTAACTAATGACTAATCTTCTAACTCCTTACAAATGAGAAGGCCAAGCCTTTTATAGTCCTCTCAGTTACAATCAGGGGCCCAAATTTATTTGAAATCAACAATTAAGATAATTGAATGAAACCCTAATTAGGGTTTTTTTACAAACACCACTTACAAATATTTAGTGTCATTCAATAGAAAAATTACATTGGTTTGAAATACATATCCTTTGAAGGATGAATCACTGAGAAAATTCGTTGTGGTAATACATTAAATGCCTCCCACATGTCCACTTGTGGATGAATTTGATTGGATGAACTTGGACACGTCGACTTGGAATAACCTAATTGGTTGAAGATGAATGGGCGTCATTTCAGCATGTGTATCTTGTAATATTTATTTCAATTCGACTTCTTCATCACCATAAAGAAGTCTGCATTTCTAGCAATATCTCTTGATACTCGATGTCGTTCAACCTTTGCTTGATTGTGATAGCCCATATTCCCTAATTGTTTCATCTTCATGAATCATAATTTCCTTTCCCATTTTTCTCCTCCATCGTTTTTGGAAATCTTTTCTTCAAATTGATCTTGAAATTGTCCTTGTCTTGATATCTTGATCTTCTTGCGATAATTGAGTTTCCTTCTTGTTGATCTTGGATTTCCAAAGGAAATCCAAGATTGTGATAGCCTTCTTCAATTGTAGAGCTATAACTTCCTTGTGCAACTTGTTCTTTGAATTCCCTTTTGAAGTCAGAGTCTTTGCCTTGTTCATTTCTTCATCATGATGATGAATGCCTTAGTGTCGCCTTGAGCTTAAACTTGTCTTGAAACTTCTTCCTTGATCTTGAAGTCCTCCCCTTATGTTGTAAAGTCTTCCATCTTCATGATCACCATCATTTCACCATCAATCCTTGTATCAATCCCTGCAAATAGAGAAAACACTTGGGTCAAGTTTTGTGGATGAAAGTTGAATGTAAGTAAATTCTGAATAAGATTTCCACTTTAAATTGATGAGAAAATGTAATTTCACCCACCACAACCTTGTCAAAATGCATTTCACCTTCATTGCAACAATTAGACTTGGGCTATCTCCTTACAAGCTATATTTCATTAGTATATATATAGGGCACCATTAGTAAGGACCAGCATATGATAAGCAATCAGCTTATTACGATTGTCTCTTTGCATGTCTTGTCACGTTTGACATCAATGAGAGGTTGTATATGATATTGTCTTACCTTTTTGACATCAATAACAACATTTCCAACCCAATGCACCTCAGATTGATCTCCCCAAGCTCATTTGCTTCTGAAAAACCTCCACTAGAATCAAAACCATTCACATTGATTTCCTCCTCTCCGTCTCTAGAACTATATCACAGCCTTGGATAATTCCACATTTCCCCCCTTGTGATACTTTCTCTTCAACCAAAGATTTGTCATCCATTCTGAAATTGTTGACCTTGCTCTTGTGAGAGATATCACAAATTCTGTTAGAACCATGGAGGCTTAATTTTTTTGTTTTTTGGAGTAGTTAAGATTTGCTTGAGCCAAGTCTTGACAATTACTCTCAGATCTACCATGCTGTAGAGCTGAAACCCCATCAAGTTCAGTCCTGTTTGTAATCCCATTCCTCTGTGAAATCATCTTGGCAGAATGCGGTTTTTATATCTATTTATTCGTCATTCTAGGTTTTAATTAGCATTTATTTTTCTTTTTAATCTCTATTTTTGCATTTCAAACAAAACATCTCATCATCTTCAATTTCTACTGATTGTATCCAATGATCGTCATTTGCACATGATCTAATATCCTTCGGGATCTCCCTGACTGCCGTGATCTTAAAATGGGAATATAGGTATGAATCCCCTCTCATTATGTCCACATCTATGTCAATTAGGGTCCAAGTGAGTGGCCGATTGAAATACCCCCCTAGGATATTTACTCCAGATTTTTCCAAATATTCCACAAAAAATTTTAAACAAACAATTTGCATCAAACTGACTTCTATTTATGCAACAAATTATGCTGAAAATTATAGAGGTTAAAATTAAATATGAAGATGAATCATTACAATCTTATTTTCAAAACAGATATGAAATACCTTTATTATTGTAAGATGTTTTCAGAATATAACTTCACAAATTTTCCTAGCTGTGAACTCCATCGTGAATCCACCTCCAAAGTTGAATTGGGTTTCTGTCCAATCCACCGAGAAATCCTGAAGGTTTCCGTCCTCAGGTTTCAAAACTGAAAGCCAAAGCTTTCTAGTATTCTCCAAGAGAAAACAATAATAAAGCATAAACCAAACATAATCAGAATTAGCCTCTAAATATTCTTTTATAGCACACCCCTGTGACTCTTCGTTTTCCTTCTGCCTCTCTTTTCATATTCCTTTTCTCTGTCTCTTTATTTTCCCTTTTCAAATTAAAATGATTTTATTAATTATTCACTAAGCTTCATTAAGTCGTTTTAATACTTTATTAAATAATTAAATTAATTCGTCATCAAATTTGATATAATTTGACAACTTAAAATTTAAATATTTATTTGACTTCTAATGTTCCAAAAATGGGACATTAGAGTCCTCCCTTCCTAGAGATTGCTTGCCCTCAAGCAATCTACATCTACATGTTGAAACCAAATGCTTGGATCCCATATTAACCTCAAGAATGTTGCTTCGGCAATCCGCTACGCTACTTTGATATAAATAATACCATGCCCAGAATTGTGAAGCCACTCATCAATATCCCATTGAAATAATGCACTAAACATGCCAATGCCAAGATCCCAAATTATGATGCTGTCATAAGTGTCAAATATAAGGAGATAGTAGTATCTAAAGGAGCTATTAACACTGAACAACTCTCCAACTACAAATGATCTCCAGTGGAAGTGCATAACACCCATCATAGGCACACAATAAAATATATCAGCCCATCTTGAGTTGTTGGTGTAAAAATCAAAATGCCCGAAGGCTAAAGTCAACACCAATGGTGCGAAAGAACAATAATCAATATGGAATGCCTCTGAATACATAGGAATCGTGAGTAAGGAAGTAGCTGAAAAAACATCTCCTTTGATCAAATCATACCTACCATCCACCCTCAACCAGGAACTACTCATCTGCTGAAACAAAGAATCCATCCAGCTCATTTGTAGATCAGAATCTAAACTCATATGTAGGCTGATTAGTAAGTGGGCAGCATTACTAACTCTAGAAATTAATCCACTACTCCAATCTTGTGATCCAACCTCATCACTATGAATTGTACCTAGGTACCAAATCATGCAATCAATTCCATTCTCATCACTGGAGTCGGAAAGAACTCCCTCATCCAACTTGAAGAGTGGATTATCAAATGTCCAATCAACATCCACCTCAAACAAAGAATTGTCAACCAACTAAATATTATCCTTTATTCCCAACTCATACTCAGGGTCTGGCTGGTTCAAAAATTTATTGCTTGATTTTTTAGGACAATTTTTTAAATCATAAGTTTGTTGTATACTGTCAAGTTCCTTAATCACCTCCTTGAAAAGCTCAATTCTTCCTCTATTTTTCTGCTCCTTGAAATGATAAGCGACAACAATATGATTTTTTGCTTCTTGAAGAGCCATCTACTTGTTCTTCAATATATCCCGTGTATTGTTAAGCTTCATGATGAGCTTATTGACCTCATCCTCATTTTCCTTCAATTTATCAGCATATACTTCACCAATCTTTAAGATATTATCCCTGTCTGAAAGTAAACACAAATAATCAGATTTCATTGATTCCAGAGCCTCTTTGACCACATGCAGATCTGCAAAATAAAAATCACATTCCATGCCCTTTTGTCTCCTTTCAATTTGAGTCTTCCTATAGAGATCTTCAATGATCTTGTGTCATCATAATATACTAAGGCTGCAACAATCATATCACCAGCGAATTTCATTTGATCCTTCAAAGTGCGTGTATCAACACCATCATCTTGAAATGCCTTCTTTGATTGGTCTTCCAAATCAGCCCCTTGAGAGTCAACTTCTTGGCAATCAACCATATGGTTTAATAGACAAATCACCATCCGCTGTAACAATTTCAGATTCATAGGGTAGAACTTCTAACAATATGATGATCTCATCCATCTCAAAATTTTCCAAATGGGCATCCTCCATGACATTAACACTCACCAAATTGGGAACTTTCACAGGTGTTTGATTGTTCTGCATGCAAAGTAAAAGCTGCTACTACGTCACCATTTTCAAGCAAATTTTGAACATGTGAAGATTCATGCACCTCATCATCTTGAGATTCCGACATGCTCTTTCCTTGAATAAGACCATCCTCATCAAAATGTTTGTCAATAACAACTTCCAAATCACCAATATAGAGATACATATATCCCTTATCCCTATCAACATCTCCTCACAAGCCCTTGTTATACTTTGTTGGGAGCAAGTTGTGGAATTCCTAACTTCTTCATCGCTGGTCCAAACTTCTTTAGCTGACTTATCTTACTAACCCCACAACTGTGATCAAGTGTCCAAGTTTCTTGGCATGTAAAACAATTTTTCTCCCTTCTCATTTGGTTCTTACTCTTTTTGGAAGATCTTGCAACCTGTAAGCCCATTGAGATTAGTTCATTTTCAGTCATCTGTTCCTTGAACCTTTCAATTTTACGCTCAACCAATCTTTTGGAGAACTCATAAACAATAGGTGATGCAACCTGTACCTTCCTCCAAATGGCCAACAAGTCTGATTGCAACTGTTTGTAGATATCATTATCTTCATCTAAGGTTAAGGATATAATAGTTTGCATACAAGCCCTCACATTGTTTGGATTATGCTTCCCGATTTCAGTTAAGAAGCATTGAAACATTTGAAAAATCATTTTTTTACATTTTAGATCCAACATAATGATGAATGATCTAGTTCTTGCCACAATTTCTAAAATCTTAGCCCTCTTACCAAAAGTAGGGGCTTCAACATCATGCTGATGCAACCCATGTAGACTACCCACAATCCACTGTAGAACCTTCTTCAGTATGTCATCATTATATGGTGCAATAGGATCTCTTATTCTTATAATCTCAATATGACAAGAAGCAACTGCAAGTCTCACCTCTTCATAAGGATGTTCCAGGAACACGTGTGAGACCAAAGTGAGCATTTAGGGCTGCAAAACCCAATTCAGGAGCCTCCAATCTAACTAGTCTACTTTGGACAAATATGAATCTAATTCCTCTAATCTAGATAGACCACCATCAAGAAAATTCAGGGACTTCAATTGTAATCTAGTCACATAAAGCCAATTTCCTACTTTTTCTTTCTGCAGGTCCCTAAGTTGTTCACCATTAAAGGTGTCATTAAATTTTTTTGAGAAAAAATACTTTTCTCATCTGCCATTGTCTTCATTTTGCTAGTATGCTGCCCCTGTTTGTACCAAATCAATTCTTATGCATAGTGCTGGAGAAGTAGACAGTTTCCGTAAATTGGCTTGTAACATCACTGTTTGACATCATATGGTAACTCTAGATTAGTTTGCAAACCTCTGTTAGTTCTGTCACCAAACACCCAAAACACAGTTCTCATATGCTCAAGGATTTCCGATACGACACATACAAGGTCTCTCAGTTGGTATTTTATGATAATAATCACAATTCTGAAATAGAACCCAAGTGCAAGACTCTAAATGCAGTTTGAACACAACCCCCTAAAAGGCCCAGTTCAACACTTTTCTCTCACCTCTGCTCTTCTTCCCTTTGCGCTTTTGTCTATTGAAACCTGCTAAACTCGATACAGTGGCAACAATGGTGTTCAAGAGTTGGGGTTTAGATTGATTACCGCTCTAGTACTTAGCAATGAATAAATCGATTCAATCTGGAAGCCCAAGGGACACCTATACACGTAGGGCTGTTGATAATCCCTCAATTACATTTCACGAAAAAAATCTCTTGTTTTTTCTGTTTTCTTTGAGCAACTCCACTCCAGACACATACCAACAATGTTTGAATGACAACCTAACTGAATGCTCAAAGGTTATGAATCCATGCACTACCAGTATGAATGAGAATTACAAATCGATACAACTCCCAACACACACTTCTCTCTGTTTTACTCTGATTTGTGGGCTCTAACATCAATGAGAACATAGGTTTGATAATTAAAATCTAGATTTTGGTTTCTAAAAATCACATTATCCGCGCTTGTAGAATATGAAGCTCTCCTTATTCAGAATTGCCTTCATTCACGTGTCTGTATAGTTTCACGACTCTGCACAACCGCAAGTACAATCCCATCTCAAGACCCATACTGTATTAATATTTTCTCATGACAATAAGGAATATAACTGCACTATATTTCCTCAACCCGCCAACCATTTTACAGAAGAGGGGATGAAACAAAGTCCCATATTCATTCTCTAGGGCAGCTAACAACTCAGCCAATGCAGTTACAAAGGATTCTCAGCTCGACTCTGTTTACAATAGCATCGATTCTTCTTGAAGATGGCTTACGCTTGGACGCAGAATGTCTCACACTGCGGAAGTTGAATAATCACGGCAATAGAAAGAGTGCTTAAATTTGGACATAAAACGTTTCATTCAATACTTCCACTTAGATCCTCCCGCCGATAAATATTTAGATGTAGCTTGCATTATTTTTCCATAGTAT
This sequence comes from Thuja plicata, assembly GCA_018584345.1. NCBI lineage: Eukaryota > Viridiplantae > Streptophyta > Pinopsida > Cupressales > Cupressaceae > Thuja > Thuja plicata. The sequence continues at coordinate 1,363,149 of MU228536.1, read as the reverse complement.
TCTTTTTTTCCCATAGGTATCGAGCTCATAAAATTAACGGCAAAAGTATTCCATTATTGGTTCGGACTTATAAAGTCCACCTTATAATTCTTCCACTAATGATATCTTTCTCCCACGAATAAGATATAATTACTTCTTTTATTTGCTCCAACAATTATTGCGGTGAAATTAATAAGGCTCTTAATTATGGAATATTTAGAACCCAATATATATAGTGTCAAAAATATACCAATTGAATGATATATAATTTTGTCAATGATGTTCTAATTATCAATATCTTTATTTCTGCAAAATTTGACTTCGAAGGATAAAATAAGCCCTTCTAGGCAATCAAGTTGCACTTTTGTCACTCATGAAAACTTATAGACTGGCAAGAGAATCAGCTTTGATACCACTGAAATATCCCCCTAGGATATTTACTCCAGATTTTTCCAAATATTCCACAGAAAATTTTAAACAAACAATTTGCATCAAACTGACTTCTATTTATGCAACATATTATGCTGAAAATAATAGAGGTCTGAAATTAAATATGAAGATGAATCATTACAATCTTATTTTTAGAACAAATATGAAATACCTTTAGTATTGCAAGATGTCTTTAGAATATACCTTCACAAATTTTCCTACTTGTGAACTACGTCTCGAATCCACCTCCAAAGATGAATTGGGTTTCCGTCCAATCCACCGAGAAATTCTGAAGGTTTCCGTCCTTAGGTTTCAAAATTGAAAGCCAAATCTTCCCAGTATTCTCCAAGAGAAAACAATAATCAATCATAAACCAAACATAATCAGAATGAGCCTCTTAATATTATTTTATAGCACATTCTTGTGACTCTTCGTTTTCCTTCTGCCCGTCTCTTCATATTCCTTTTCTTTGTCTCTTTATTTTCCTTTTTTTAAATTAAATCGACTTTATTAATTATTCACTAAGCTTCATTAAGTCATTTTAATACTTTATTAAATAATTACATTAAGTCATCATTAAATTTGATATAACTTGACAACTTAAAATTTAATTATTTATTTAACTTCTAATGTCCCAAAAGGGGGATATTACACCGATCTTCTCTATGCATTTCTCCAACCAGTACTCTATTGGTAAATTGTATAGATGAATCTATTAAGGATAACCTTATGGAGTCAGAATCTCTGGATTAAAGTTTGGGAACCATTTTTGCATATATAGTGGACTGTCTCCCATTGTCCAAAGTCTGCCATTGAGCACCCTTCCATGGAGACAAATATAGCAATAATGAAGCCTTTGGCAAACAACTTAATGATTTCTCGAGTTTTCTAGTTTTCTGAGATCCCTGCCCTGATTTCCTTTCTCCCTTTTCTGGGGTCAATGAACCGGCAGATCTCTGCTAATTCCTCCAACTTTGCAACATCATCCATTGCCTCCAATGTGATATCAATAGTTTGCAATTCGTAGTGACTGTCTGCTGGAGATTTGTGAAGGTGGTTCACGTTGTTTTCACAATTTTCATTCGCACTTTTGCTCCTTCGCATGCCTGCCTTTGCTCACACTTTTTTTTAAAAAATTTCTGCCGTCTCTATCTATCTATTCATATATATATATATATATATATATATACACATTCTTTATGGAAGAGGAGTCACACCCTTTCTCACACCATCACTACTCTTGAAAGCATAATTTAATTTACTTTCAAAGTTACACAATGTTCTATTCCCAATTGGCCGATTGAATGCTTGTTTTCTTTATGAATTGATGATTTATTCAATGATTCTCCCAATGAAATGACTTGCCCTTTACATCCATTTCTTGAAGGAGTCACCACCTTCACAAGTAATGAGTCACCACCCTTTATTGCCGTCTTTTGAGAATAATCATTGATTTCCAAATTGATCGATTGCTTCATTCCCAATTGATGATTGATTCAATGATGATGATCCGTGGATGTCGTTTTGAAATGAAATGATCTCCCTTTTGTATCTCATGTTTGAGGGAGTCACAACTCTTCATTCGATGTCTTTTGACCATTCATTAAACTTAATGAAATTTTAGTTATATTATATATATTTTTTTAATATTTTAAATTATTACTATTAATTATTAAATCCCATTTCAGAAAAGGGAAATTGCAAGATCTCAATCCATGCTTGCTCTAAGGTTACACAAGCCAACCTCAACAAGTATCCATGTACTTGCTTTTATAAAGACAATCTTGCACAAAAACAGTAAGGAGTATTTACATGAACCATTTGTCTCAAAACCATGAGCTCAAATTAAATATTTGGTACTAAATTTTTTAATATTAAATATTTTTCCTATGTGACACCTGCATTAAATATTTATGCCATTGGTACAAATAACATAATGTCTCCCCAAGGATGTTTTTCCTTTGTGATGTCCACATCTCTAAGTTACGTCACAGTTAAATATTTTTTTATTTTAGGTGTAGAACACACCTTTCCCAACATAATATACCTATTTGGCTAAAGCGGAAGACTGCCTTTACAATTTTAGTGGATCTTCCAGTTGACATTCAAGGCACAGTTTATGCTTCTAAATAAAAGAGTGGGTGTGATTTCCTTCTAGACAGTGGATAAATCATAAATAAATTTATATTTTTACTTTTTTTTTTGTTGTTGTGTTCATCATGTTTTATGCTATATTTAATGTCAATATACATAAAAGTTTGTGTAGCATTTAATGTATTGTAAAATTTATAAATGCCAGATACAGGTAGCTTGTGTGATAATTTATCTTTGATTAAATATAATACCATATTACATTTAAGGACATTGAGTTTACATTAGATGCACATCAATCAGCTGGATTGCATCCATGTAGTTGTTCTCTGCCTACAAGGTTGATAATGTACAAAACTTCAATGTGTATGCCGTTGTGTTAATTTCAATAAAGTCAGCTTCATTCCTCAATATCTTCATTACTTTTTCTGAATGGTGGCTAGGTGAGATTTAGAAGCTGGTTATCTACCGAGTGAATGTTGAGAGCATCATCATTAATTGTTGCCTTGTAACTTTGTTGCAAAAGAAGCATGGTCTTTTCTAGTTGGATGATGTTTCATATTTGTCTGCCATACATCTTGAGCATTGACTAATGACTCAAAATAGCTCCATTCTAAAAGATGGCCCAACTAATTGCAGTGCATAGTCCAATGAGACTCAACCTTATGATGCCTATGATATTGCGCAACTCCAAAATAAATGGTGTTTTGTGGCCTTCTTCCCTGCATTATGAATGCCTCATTGGTTGGTCCTATTTTATATGGGCTAGCTCTGACCTCTAGCCTATGATTGATTGCTAACAGGAATAAGACTTGAGACTTGGACAAGTTCTTGCTTTCTGTGTGCCTTGGCAATAGATCTATTTTATTAGTCATTTAATTTGAAAATGAAATTCTAGAATTGCACCCTATTGTGTCCTTGCTTTTTGTCATTTGGTGAAGGTTATTGATTGAATTATGTCATCGAATGAAAAGATGATAGTTAAGAATGCATTTTCTATAAACTATTGATTTGTCACTCAAATAACAATATACTGGATTGTAGGAAATATTTTCCTGGTTGTAGAACACTTTCAAATTACTTTGCAGATAATTAGATGGTTAGTTCTTACGATTATTTTTTGTTGTATCTATTTCATTTGTTTCCTTCGTTGCATACAAGAGATTGGCATTTGGTTTTTAATTATACTTATTCTGACCATGATTCACTGATACTGGATTTGGGAAGGTATGCAGGGCAGTGGCTTATATTCCATTGACGGTTCTTGCTGTTCCAGCATCTATCCTTACAGTAAGATTGGATATAAACATTTTTTTTATGGCTTGATTTGATTTCATGTTGTATGTAGTTGTGGACATTCTTTTTTTTATTGGTCATTGTTTGCCACTTTTGTACCTCAATGAAACTCTCCATTTAGCAACTGCATTATGTATTCTGGTAGGATTTACTGTTTGAGATGGTGGGAAGATATAATGCTAATCTTTATTTGACTTGAGACTACCCCTTATATTTATGGATGGCATATGTAGAAGGTAACATTATTGAACATTGAAGATTCTGTGTACGACAAAAAATGACCTATTTTTTAGAAATATCTTTTTTGAAGTTTGATATGACCAAGGTTTCCATTTTTATCTGTAGAACCAAGCAAAATCCTCATTGGAGATAGAAATCTTAGATTTTGGCAGCTAAAACTAAAATGGCATACTCTATTGCTTATAATTTTCTGTGTTAGAAAATCATTCCATGCACGAGTTAACCTTCTAGGTTGGCAAAATTTCTACTAGACATGTAGATGAGGGATCTTAATTCATCTTCTTAGACACTATAATCAAAGATGTCTTTGTTCTTCAAAGAGATGGCTGAATTCAGGGGTTTTTACTTCTGAGTTCTCTTGTGTAACTCTGTGTATTACTTTTTTCCTTTATCTCATCATAGGGAATGATGATGTGAAAACCTGAAGGCTACTGAAAAAATTCTGGGTAATGACAATAGATTCACTAGCATCAATCTTTCAACATAAGTACTCATTCTTCCTGCAGTTTTAGGGGCGATATAGAGGGGAGGGATTTCCACTTAGCATCTTTCACATTATAGAGCAACAGGTTGTGCAAATGCTACCAGCTGCTTGATTTCTATCATAGATACTTAAGTTTTTTATACTAGGTGTATTTCCTGTCAAAAATGATTTCATGCCTACTTGCTGTGTAAAGACTTGTTTTGTGTGATATTGTGCTTCGTAACTTGATAAAATTTGCAAAATTTCTCAAACCTTTTATTGTTTTCATTTAGATAGACAATTTTAGCTTTGTATGTATTTTTCTTATTAAATTACATTCATGTGTGTAAGCTGTCCTAGCTCAAATTTTCAATTTTTAATGAGTAGTCATCTTTTCCTACTCTCTGATTTTAGCTAAGAAGTGATTGTGCTTTTGGCACCTCTAGATTAAATTTTGCACAGTAGACAAAAACAGAAAACCTCTTGTCTAGTGTAAAATGCTGATGCGTCTTGTGCCTTAACCTGAGAAAAGAAAACATAGTTTTTCTTTCAGTTTGTATATGTCCATAGGCACAAGGATTTCACTGCTAGTTCTTGGCTTTATATTGACCATTATTCTATTGCTTCACACTGTTTTTAGCCAAAATTACCTTCTGCCACTAGATCTGATTTTGTAATATTTATGAAGGATTCGATTACTTTTTAAAAGAAAATGATAGGAAATGAAGATTGCCTGTTTATCCATACAAGTACTGTTTTAGGTAACTTCTACAGTTACCAGCTTGCAACTTGCTGCAGTAGAAAAATATCACGACAGTAGCTAATCCAGTGTTGAAGAGACTAATTCGTAGACAAGGAGATCTATGTTAAAAGGATAATGCTGCAGAAAAGGGAAGGAATGATAACTGGGCAAGTTTTAGCTAACTTACAGCTTGGTGGAAGTAACCTACTATTGTCATAACAAACGGGATATTGGGTGTGACAGCAGTTGTGCCAGTCACCTCTAGCCTGTCCAAAATGGATTTATGAGCAGTTCCTAAGTCATGGGCATGTGTGGATAGTAATGCCATGCAAATAGGAAGATTTTGTTCAGTGAGAAATAATGAATCTGTTTATGCTAATACAGTGTGCCATAC
>MU228536.1:1306949-1330910 GCA_018584345.1 Thuja plicata | reverse complement strand
CCCCCCCCCCGCCGTCCCCTCACCGTCCCCAAATTGAGGCCTCTCTGTCTCCCCTGCCCGGAAACCTGTCCCCCCGTCCCGACGTTCCCCTGTCCCCCAGGGCAGTGTAACTATCTTTGCAAGGCGATGCCTTGCATATATAGTGTCCTTTACATAAGTCAGCCCAACTCATGATATGGCGCCAATACTACATAGAGGTTCAAAAAATACAATTTGGGCCCAGCCCATTGCAATTGACTTAAGAGAAATAATATTTGAAGCACAATCAATGATATAGGGCTCAACCCTATTATAATGCGATCTAATCATATAATTAATTTTAATTCCCAATTAAAATAATAAATTATTTAATTCTCCAATTAAATAATTAATCTCATAATAAATTATTTATTTAGTTCTCCCAATAAAATAAATAATTAATCCATCCATAGATAATATTATTTAATTCTCTTTAATTAAATAATTAAGGTATTTAAATTATTTAATTCTTCCAATTAAATAATTAATTCATTATTTTAATTCTCCTAATTAAAATAATGTGAAGCTAGAATCCGATCTAGCTACCAAACATTAACACTCGCTCTTAGCTAGGGAGGATTCTAAGAGCATCATGGACTCCTTTCATGCTATCCATCTCACATTGCCCACGGAGGATAAAGTCAAAGAGAATCATCATGGATTCCTACCATGATATCCATCATGCATTGCCCACAGAGGATGGATCTACCTTGCATTGCCCGCAGAGGGTGGAAGAGGACTTAAAGCCTCAAACCTTCTCTCGAGGAAGGACAAAAAAACATATTACCACCTTGCATTGCCTGCGGAGGGTGGAAGAGATCTAAGTCTCAAGTCTTTTCTCACAAAGGATACCAAAGATACAATTCCACCTTGCATTGCCCACAGAGGGTGGAAGAGGACTTAAAGCCTCAAACCTTCTCTCGAGGAAGGACAAAAAAAACATATTACCACCTTGCATTGCCCGCAGAGGGTGGAAGAGATCTAAGTCTCAAGTCTTTTCTCACAGAGGATACCAAAGATACAATTCCACCTTGCATTGCCCGCAGAGGGTGGTCAATAACATATCTTCTTTCAAAGAAGATACAATATACAATACAATACAATTCCATACCACCTTGTATTGCCTGCGGAGGGTGGTCAATATAATCAAGGTACATCAATGAAGCTGAGACTTCCTCTCAGCCAGGATGGCAGTGAATCTATCCTGACTACTTCCATGATCTCATCATCATGGATATGAGCAATAAAACAATTACAACATGAGATATCCACATGATATCTATTACCTAACATGGATCCATGGTTCACTCCCTCTGAACCAATAAACCAAGTCCTACATATTAGCTCCCTCTATCATGGAAGCCATCATACATGAATTGAAGGATCAACATTCCTTTCAATTGTACAAGAAGTATCCGTAGATTTCATACTCTGAGTTACAACCATTTGAGCCACGTGGAATGTAATAAGTCCTTGACATAGGAACCATTCCACTTACAATATGCCCATAGGGACTTAACACAACCAAGACACTTGAGCACTATCAACACAAGGTGTTGCCTTGACTTTTGTAGAGTAAGAACAAGTGCAGTTAGAGGAACATTTCCTACAGCTCCAAGAAGTCATGACGGGTCCTAGGTTGAGTCCTTCAGAAGTGATCTCAACTTAATCTTAAGGCAACAACCTTAGCTTGAGTCTTTTTCAGGATGCATCAGGTTCTTTCTCCCGCTGGATCCGAATTCTCATCATTCCTATGCTTCTCAATCCATCCTAATCAAAGAAGCATTTCAGGGAGATTGGTAAAGATGCATAGAATCAAAACCATATTGAGGAGAAATAACAATGCATAATTTGTTTCTCTATAAGAGCTTTATGAGCAAATGTAAAGAATGCTTATCTCCATTAGAGATCAATAATCCTGAGATAGCCAATCATTAAATCCTCACACCCTTGTGAGAGATTTTGCATTCTAGGAGGTTCAAACCCTTCAATGGTAAGCCTGCACATAATCATGACTATACACATTTCCATACAACTTTCATGTCAGGTTAGAGTCATCCAAGTCAATGGAGATAATCAAGATCATAATTCAGTAATTTTAGTCATACTTTGGCATAAGTCAAGTTGATTAAGCAAAGCATATTAATATATAATAAGACTGTATACTTTGCAATTTCAACAAGTGTCAAGACTAAATAGATCAAAAATATCAAGAATGTAAGCAAAGAACCTTATTGAGAAAAATATAATGACCATATCATATATATGAGGTCATATCTAATATAAAAGATACCTAGCTAAAACGGAGATGTGAAATCAGATTCAGATCTATGCTTCATTCACACAAGCTCACAGGGTCAAGATATGACAATACCCAAAGGAAAGCCTTCAGATAGTCCCAGGTGTTCATCCAGATCTGACTATGCTGAAACTTGATCACTTAAGATCAATACAAATTAGGCTTTTAATGTTCACACCCTTTTCCAATCACACTTCAACCTTGAGACCTGTCACCATTTTAAAACCAACAAGAGAAAAGGAAGATCTGAAGTATGACGGGTTAGATGTGATCACAGTTAGTTCGAACCAAGCTCTGATACCATTTAATTTTAGTGATCAGAATTAAATAATTAAACAATCAGACAATAAAGTAAAGCAATAAGAACTATAACACAAGGATTTACCATGGGGTAGGAGGAAAAAACCCAGCAGTCAGATCAGATTGTTTATTGCTCTCAATTTACAATTACAATGACTCAGTGATATCGCTGAGGATTTGCTGAGGATCCCCGATCCACGAAGTAAATCAATGAAGCAGATCTTGCCACAATTTGGATGCCAATATGTCAGATACAAATCGTCACAGTAAGTGCAGGTCTCAGTAGAAGTATATGATGCATTAGTTTGCTTATATTAATCGATGCCAGACCTGGAGCAATTTCAGTTCGCAGAAGTTGAACTAGTTCGTTTCAATTCGCAGTCAATAGATGTTTGCTGACAATCTCAATTCGCAAGGCATCTCAATACTTGCAGTCTATAGCAGTTCACAGAGCATAATACCATTCACTGAGTGTATACTAATATGCTGTTATTGCAGCATACAATTTGATTACAAATCGTAGTATCTCCTGATCGCTGTATTGTATGATGAAAATCACATATAGATCTCATATCCTCGATTGTATATATATCTTTGCAAGGTGATGCCTTGCATATATAGTGTCCTTTACATAAGTCGGCCCAACTAATGATATGGAGCCAATAATACATAGAGATTCAAAAAATACAATTTGGGCCCAGCCCATTGCAATTGCAATTGACTTATTTGAACCATAATCAATGATATAGGGCCCAGCCCTATTATAATGCGATCTAATCATATAATTAATTTTAGTTCCCAATTAAAATAATAAATTATTTAATTCTCCCAACTAAATAAATAATTAATGCATCCATAGATAATATTATTTAATTCTCCAATTACATATATTATTTAATTCTCCTTAATTATATAATTAAGGTATTTAAATTGTTTAATTCTCCCAATTAAATAATTAATTCATTATTTTAATTCTCCTAATTGAAGTAATGTGAAGCTAGAATCCGATCTAGCTACCAAACATTAACATCGCTCGCATAATTGCACCAGTTTTGAGTGCTGAAAAGAACACCAAAGAATTCACAATCCCTTGATCATTGAATTGCAGAAACCCCAAAGTCGCCAAATGCCAAAGAGAAAGTTAATAGCCAAGAGATGGATCGATTTCTCCAAATGAATGTCTTTTTAATATTTATTACTCCATCGAATTGCAGCTTCTCCATTACACTTCTCATAAAAACATATACTTGGCATTAACACAAGCAATTCCAATATTTGAAATATTATAAACTAATATCCCTCATACTTTAGTTGGCACCAAGTATTAATAAGTCATTAATGAGCTATGATAATGACTTGTCATTAAACAAGTTGGCTTAACTTTTAAACATAAAGTTTTCCGACTTTATAATTAATTAAGTTAAGCTTAATTAATTATATTAATCCCATTATCAATTCAACTATCAAAATGCCAAGCCATCACCGGATGTACTGCCATGCCTAACGCCAAATCGACCTGCCATTAATAGCAACTGACCAATAATGAACTTACTATAAATAGTATGTTCCTATAAAAGAAAGCTCTACAGACGTCCCCACAACTCCATGCTGATACCAACTGCTCAGGCGCCCTGCTAAATGTAGAAAACATGACTATCCCGAATTAGACACTTACTATAAATAGTAAGTGTGTGAATCTGACTCAAACGAAGTGCAAACCTGAACATCACAGACCTCTAGAGTGGATACTGACCTCTAACTCTGCCCAGCGGCCCCCTCTATCCTCCTGATTAGCCTATGAGGGTCATATTAACAGGCTAATCTCTCAAATTCCAATGCTCATGAAAATGGGGACATTACAATAACTATGGTGATTGTCTTTGATCTCCATTATAGAATGCAGATCTGTGTGCTTTAAAACTTGATGTAGAGTAAAACCCAGTTTAAGAGAAGATCTATTTTCTGTTTTATTCTTTCTTTTGTAGGTTTCCAACTAAATCACTTATGTTTATAAACATTGTCCACATTACTTCTTATTAACATAAGTATAATACTTGAGAAGGATAACTGCATGAAATTTAAAATTTTATTTACCCTTGAAACTTCCTTTGTATCAGAATGTACAGTAAAATTTGACATTACACTTCTTAAGCATATTGACCTGACTGATGTCTTCTAATGACAGCCCTTTAGGTGTGGTATTTGTTGTTGTACATGTATCTAAATTGTTATTAATTCCAACTTACTACTTAATGAGAAATTATGTTGTACTTATTTATGGCATGTAGTGCCATTTTGAAGCCATGGTCCATGGCCAACTTTAAACCTGAGAAAGGGGAATGTTCTCTCCTGCATTTTTCCTGAAGAGGCTTTTCTGAAATAGGTGAAGTCCTTAAAAAGTTTCACTCACATTTGCCAGGTTTGATCCATGGGTAAACTAAAGTTTTGTTCTTAATCAATATAAGCATGTGAACCACAAGTGGTGTTTAAAGAATACACACCATAATTTAATTTGCCCCTACAAATGACACACCCAACATGTAAACTAAAAAACATGGAAATTCAAATCAATATATATTGCTGACCAATGGCCATGGATAGTGTCTAAAATGTAAAATCAATTTCAAGCTTGGAACAGGCTGGATCTCCTTATTACTGAGAAAATCTTGACCTTGGATCAAATTTTAGTAGCAGGGGATATCTATTCTCACTTGTACAAAAATTATGATGCCAAATCTCAAGCTGACACCTCATCTTGTTAAGTTGAAACTCATGTCATGGTCCGCCATGCTCTTGTTATCTTTCTTTTGTCTTTGCAGGGTTTATAATTGAAACTTTCAGAATCATTCAAACACATGCAAGATGAAGAACAAAGATCAACCAAAGAAAAGGCAGTGAAAGTTTATTAAGTGTTGGAGAGTGCCATGGGTGGTAGAATTATGGATTTTGCAAGTTGAAAGCTGCGGTGACAATAGCTTAGTGTGCACTTGCTTGTGAATAGATCGGAAGTCTTAAAGAACAGAAAAATCTGTAAATCAATAATGTGACAATGAACCCTAAATGGACCCACAAAGTTTACAAGGAAATTCTGTGAGGTCATGTACATAATTGTGCAATACACGAGTTTTTTTTGGTTCAAAAAATTGTGACACATAATCATGGCACACATCCCTGGGTGTGGGATCAGACTTAGATGTAAAGGTTGCATCGGAATGTTGAACATCACACAATTCAATGGACAGACAAAATTGTGAAGTCAAGAAATGACATCAGTGTGCCAAAGTTAACATGTTTTTAGGTCAAAGTTGTAAGCCCTGTTTTTTGGTTGTGCCGTACAAGGGGAATGACAGTGTTTTGAAGTGAAAATCTGCATGGTGGTTAGAAATTGCATACCTCTGCAAGGTAAGTATAAAGTATGTAAAGACCAAAAAATGCACAATAAAGGATTGGGGCTTGGCATTTAGAATGTAATGTCCCCATTTTTAGGCGCATTCGAGTTTGAGGGATTTGCCTATTTTTTGGACCCTCGTAGGCTAATCAAAATGACAGAGGGGGTCGTGTGGCAAAGTCAGTGGTCAGTTTCCACTTTTGAGGTCTGTGATGCCAGGATTGCTCTTCGTTTGAGTCAAATTGGCAGACTTACTATTTATAGTAAGTGCTTATTTAGGGATTGTCATGGTTTCTATTTTTAGCAGGGCGCCAGAGCAATGGTATCAGTGGAGTGTGGAAACATTTGCAGAGCTTCTAGTTTGAGGGACTTACTATTTATAGTAAGTCTATTTTTCGCAGTGTCTATTTGTGGCAGGGCATTATTGGCATCTGGCTCAGGCAATGAACATTGGCATTTGCAAGTCATTCATCCGGAGGATTTACTAAGCTATTTGTTCATCGATGATTAGTAATTAAGTGTTAATTAATAATTAAATGAGCTTATTATAAGATTGCCAAGTTATTAAATGTTTATTTAGTAAAAGTTCACTTTGTGGCCAATGTAAGGAGGGATAATAATTTAATATTATTATCCAAAGTTTATACTTTGCATTCAAAATAATTGGTTAAGTTATGCAAAGTGTGTTTGTGAAGCTGGAAGTTCGATTTGTTGTGGAGACATTATAAATGCCTTGAGAGGAGGAAATCAAATTATGCTTGATTCATTATTCATGTTATGACTTTTGGATTTTGGGGGTTTTGGAGACAAGGGTTTGAAGAAATTCATCTAGACAGGAAATGTAGCTTTCCTTGCATGTTTGTGAAACACTTTGAATCATCGAATTGGTGTTGATGAATTGTGTAATTTACTGCAATTTACTCAATGACCGAGTTTGATTTCAAAGCAATTCAGATTAGACATTTGGGAGGAGTGGATTCACCTCATAGAGGCCACGTTAGGGATTGATGGAGCAATACCAGTTGGGTGGCTGTTGTTATATGCATCGAATTCATTAGAAGGCTGCGGTTGGAAATGTGGTTGCTACGACTGATACCAAGAGGACGCCACCTTGCTTTTGGAATTGCAAATGTGTCACCATAGGGAGTTGCGACTTATATATTGGAAGAATACCAGGTTCATAATTAAAATTAATAATTTGTAACAAATTTGTTTGAAGTTGTAAATATCTCTCAGCATAAGGTTGAAAGTGATGTGTTGCAATGAAATTTTTTTTTTTTTTTCCGAGTATTGTCTTTTAAATTCTGATTTATGTTAGAAATTCAAAGCATATGTTTCGGAAACACCAAGATAAATTCATATTGTATCACAATTTCAAAACAAATATATCTATTGCAATTAAATTCAGTGATAGAGCCATGTAGGCTCTTTAAAGTGGTATAAGAGTAGTTTCCTGCCATCCTATTGGGGTGGAATTTATTGGGCTTAATTGTTTGACTTGAGTGATCAACACTCTTATTTTAATTTCAGTCACAAAGAGACACAGGAAATCAAGAAGACATGGAAACCAGTTAGACAGTATGTCTATTCTCAGACAACAGACAAATGCCAATGTTTGATGAAAAACATGGAGAAACTGAGGCAAACTCAAGAAAGACTTAATGCAAAACTTTCTGATACGGCAACTGTCGATAAAGCAACAAATTACTTGGTTTCTTTGTTCAATAGGTCCTCTTCACAAGGATATGAGGAGAGATGTGAGTTTTTTTACATGTGAGACATCCAGAGATCTCCATGTTGAGTTTTCAGCAACTGCTGATTTTGGCGGAGATGGTCCTGTACTTAGTGGATCAACCACTAGTCCTATTTGCACACCTGAGGGTGGAGAATTTTTATAGGGACATGTGGATGTGCCTTTGTTGTTGGCAGATAGTGGTACAAAGTTTTGACTTCTTGAGCCTACCAGAGTTAGTGACTCGGATTAGGTTGATGACATGTTCACTACCCTTGATGGCCGCATTTCATCAGTCGGTAGTAGTAGTAGTGATACGGGGTCTGATTTTCAAGACAACAGTCCCTCATGTGAGCTTGTCGATGATGCTGTGGATAGTGTGAGTGCGGAGGATGTTGACGCTACCACTAGGGATTCTGATACTTTAGATGACGGTGTTATTTTTGAGGACTGCAAGGAGTATATGAGCTCTGACAACTCTGATTTTTATGACAGCAGTTGTAGTGTGGAGTCAGTGCATGACACAAGTTTTTTCCTGTATTGAGGATGTGAGCATAGAGTTACCCAGTGATGACACTCGTGATGAGAGTATTACAAACGAGTTAGGTGACAGATTCATGCCACAGTATTGATGATTCACATGATGACATTGAGTCATGTATGCAGCCAGAGATACCAAAGGGGTCTCAGATAGACGATGTTGATACTAGTGTTGTGGATACCTCTGATGTTCGGTATGATGATGTGTGCTGCAGTGAGTTTGATATACCATTCCAGACATTGGGTGTTGACTCAGAGTTGTCATCTGATGGTGGTGGGTCCCAGGATTCTTTTCTACAGGGACTCACAGATGAGGATGGGGAAGCATTTGAGTGGCGGGAGTTGTTACAGCTAGAGCCTCCACTCCTTCAGAAGAGGTGTTTGTAGAGGTACTCAATAGTGATACCTTGTTGGGGGACATGTGCGAGGTTGTTAGCACACATGAGGAGAGCGATCATGAGGTGAGATCGGTAGATACAGTTTCCTACCACAGTGCGATCAGTGAGACTGAGAATATATAGGGGAGCCAGGGTATGTAGAGACATTTTGTGTTCGGACAGTTGAGGGTGAGCGATAGAGATATTTCTTCATCTCTTGAGCATTATGATGCTATCTGGCAGATGTTGGTTGTTTACACTTGGGGTGCTCCTATGACAGGTGAGCACAGTGGTAGCTACCTTTCCCTAGCGAAGATTCATTCGCTTTGGGAGGCTACTAGGGTTTTGAGGCAGAGCTATGTACAGTTGGTAGTTGACAAGGAGCACCTGCTTGTGTGGGGGAGTACTTGTTATGAGGCGTTGTTAGGGAAAGGTAGTTGAGCTCACCCATGAGCTTCAGGCAATTGTTGGGGTGTTAGAGAGCACCTAGTTGGCTCTTCAGAAGTCACAGTTACAGTAGGGAGAGGTGACCGTGGAGTTGGAGCAGATTCAGTCTATGCCAGCCATAAATCCAGTTTAGTTGCATATAGTAGTGGTTGGTGGTGAGTCAGCTTCCACAGTTAGCAGTGATGGATGTGTTGGGGACATAGTTACATCCATCCTTGGTACAGGTGCAGTAGACACAGAGGAGGTGAGTGCATCAGTGGAGGACTGTAGAGAGTCTTGTGGTACCAGGTCCTCCAGTTGTTAGCCTAATGACGGATGATATAGAGAAGGTTGTTGAGAGGCCTGAGGTAGCAATGGTGGATTAGTCGGAGAGTTGTGTGCCAGTTCCTGACACTACTTCCTCTGATTCACAGGACATGGACATGGTATCATTTGGTTTGGAGACTAGTTCTCATGATGATTTGTTTCCTTCTGTCGGAAGCAAATCTATTACTTCATCTCATACAACTGATAGCGATGGGCGATTGGTAGTGCCACAGTTGGTATTGCAGAGGATGGATATCTAGGTTATAGGAGCACTTGTTCCTGTTACACAGACATGCTTCATACACAAAGCAGATTGGCAGGGTGTGCAGGGAGTTTAGGTTTGTCAAATGGTATTGGATATCCATTCTTCCTTGTTATGGATGGCTGTGAGTTTCATCTCTACTGAGATCCAGGTAATGACAGGTTTAGCATTGCAGATTGTGTGGACCACTATGGTTGACATGGTGATAGTGTGTTCTGGTTAGCTCAGCGGATGGTGATTTCATCACAGGAGTTTGCATTGCAGGGACATTACACCATTCTATCCTTGGGATCCAGATGGACTTCTATGTTTTATTTTTTGAGATTGCTTGGGGACAAACAATTTTAGGAAGGGAGGATTTTAATGTCTCCATTTTTAGGCGCATTGGAGTTTGAGGGATTTGCCTACTTTTTGAACCCTCGTAGGCTAATCAAGATGACAAAGGGGGTCATGTGGCAGAGTCAGTGGTCAGTTTCCACTCTGGAGGTCTGTGATGCCAGGATTGCTCTTCGTTTGAGTCAGATTGACGGACTTACTATTTATAGTAAGTGCTTATTTTGGGATCGTTATGGTTTCTATTTTTAGTAGGGCGCTAGAGCAATGGTATCAGTGGAGTGTGGAAACATTTGTAGAGCTTCCAATTTGAGGGACTTACTATTTATAGTAAGTCTATTTTTGGCAGTGTCTATTTGTGGTAGGGCATTATGGCATTTGGCTCAGGCAGTGAACATTGGCATTTGCGAGTCATTCATCCGGAGGATTTAATAAGCTATTTGTTCATCGATGATTAGTAATTAAGTGTTTCTTAATTAATAATTAAATGAGCTTATTATAAGATTGCCAAGTTATTAAATGTTTATTTAATAAAAATTCACATTGTGGCCAATGTAAGGAGGAATAATAATTTAATATTATTATCCAAAGTTTATACTTTGCATTCAAAATAATTGGTTAAGTTATGCAAAGTGTGTTTGTGAAGCTGGAAGTTCGATTTGTTGTGGAGACATTATAAATGCCTTGAGAGGAGGAAATCAAATTATGCTTGATTCATTATTCATGTTATGACTTTTGGAATTTGGGGGTTTTGGAGACAAGGGTTTGAAGAAATTCATCCAGGCAGGAAACATAGCTTTCCTTGCATGTTTGTGAAACACTTTGAATCAGCGAATTGATGCTGATGAATTGTGTAATTTACTGCAATTTACTCAATGGCCGAGTTTGATTTCAAAGCAATTCAGATTGGATGTTTGGAAGGAGTGGATTCACCTCATAGAGGCCACGTTAGGGATTGACGGAGCAATACCAGTTGGGTGGCTGCTGTTATATGCATCGATTTCATTAGAAGGCTGCGGTTGGAAATGTGGTTGCTGCGGCTGACACCAAGAGGACGCCACCTTGCCTTTGGAGTCGCAAATGTGTCATGATAGGGAGCTGCGACTTATATATTGGAAGAATACCAGTTTCATAATTAAAATTAATAATTTGTAACAAATTTGTTTGAAGTTGTAAATATCTCTCAGAATAAGGTTGAAACTTTGAAAGTGATGTGTTGCAATGAAATTTATCTTTTTTTCCGAGTATTGTCTTTTAAATTCTGTTTAATGTTAGAAATTCAAAGCATATGTTTTGGAAACACCAAGAAAAATTCATATCATATCACAATTTCAAAACAAATATATCTATTGCAATTAAATTCAGTGATAGAGCCAGGCAGGCTCTTTACATAGAAGTATAAACGAAGTTTGAAAGACAAAAAATTGTATGACACTGGTAAAGGCGCATGCCCATCAAGGAAGAAACTGATTTATATTTGCCAAAAGCTGCATACAGATGATCAGATATGTGCTATTGGGAAAGAAAACAAGTTTTAAGGCTTCCAAAATTTGCAAAGACATGTCCAGGTACTTGCATTCCCGCTAATTATTTGTTACATAGACCCCTACCCCTACTATTTTAAAGGTAAGGGCATAAACTGAATAAACAGTCTACTGACTCAGTTACTGGATAAACTGCTGAGCCGACTGGACAAATTCTATTGCAGAATACACAGAATAAGCACGTGAACCATCGTCAGTGACCCAACAACAGAGGTCATAGAGCCAAATCCATATGCAGACTCATCTTAATATATACCATATACAGATGCAGAGGTGGGCAGGCAGAACCATATACAGATCTGGATCCCTTCGTGTAAGCAGAGGAAAACACAGGTCGCCCAGTGGACAAATTACAGAGCATGTGCCAGTGGTAACAGGGACACCAGATTTTAAATCAAAATCCATGTGATTGAATGGTGGGTGCCTCTTTGAGTGAGGAAAGATCTTTGGAGTGTTTTTGAACAATCTTGAAAGTCTGATATGTAAATAGAGGTATTCCCTATATAAAGCACTTTTATTTTGGATTCCGAAACAAAAGCAAAGGCTCAGTTATACATACTATATAGAGGAGTTATGGAAGGGTTTTGTGATTAGTATTGCAAGGTTTTATCTCAGCTGTCATCATCTTGGCAGTTTGCCTGATTACAGCAATATTTTTATCAAACTTTCGGCAGTGAACATCATTGAAGGATATCTGGATTTCAACAGGACTTTTCCACTTGTTGTGAAGGGCTTGAAATCTTAAAGTCAGATGAACTGATATTCTGCTGGGCGCTTATGCTTTTGTGATTGGTTTTCAGACATATGACATCAGATTATCAATAAAATGTTTTCTTTCAGTCTTGAAGGGTTCCCAGGGTTTGGAGATACTCATCATTAGATATACTGCTGTTGGTATTCTTCCAGGTTAATATAGTCTCAAACTTTAAGTATAACATAGCCAACATCTTTGCGATCATCTTCAGAGCACGGTTGGGGTTTGTCATAGTTTTAGTAGGTTTTTAAATTGTCAAACTCAATATATCAGCATCGTCAAATGCCATGTTTGTGAATCTATATTTTTATGTGTTCCAAGCTTCCATAGCATTCAGGTTGCAGATTTCAGCTAGGATTTGCTGAAGAATTAGGGTTTCAGATTCTAGTCACTAAGATTGGTAAATTGTCAGAGTTTCAGAGTTTTGTCAAAGATTCTGCCATGATTAGAATGAAGAAAATCTTCATCAGAATCATCAAGAGCCAATTGTCAAGAGTGACTAGTTATTTATGTCCGGCATTATTTTTAGTTCTTATTGTTTTGAGGAGATGAGCATCATCTGAGAAGTCATTTTTACTGTCCATTATAGATTGGCTATTTTAAATGATTATATAGAAGGTCTGTTATTTGTTGACACTTATCAGGCATCTATCTGAAATTTGTTTGAGTTAGGGTATAATATTTGTGGACAATATTGTGTAATGCTTTGTGTGCAAGCAGAGTATTCTTAGCATAGGAGTTTAGTTATTTTTTTGACTTATTTTCATGCAAAGCATTGTAAGTTCTCTTAGCACTTTAATTCAGGAATTGAGGATCATCCAATATGAAATATGTCTATTTGCCACTCAAATTGTTGTAGTGTTTAGTGTCTTATGTGTTATTGTGCTTTTATGACTCGAATATTTTGTAGCTATTATTGGAAGCCTTTTATTGTAATAGGTGTTGCTTTGGTATTGTAGCTTTGAATGCAATTATATGTTTAGCTCATAACCTCTGATGTATGCGTAGATAAAGCAGTGTTCCACGGGGACGCGTCTCCACCCCTAAACGCCAGCGTCCCCGGGACTTGGGGATGCCATTCCCAAGTCACCAATGGTGCTGCCCGTCAGCTGCTGGTCAGCCACTGATCGCCGTGTGAGGCCCGACCTCCCGAGGGATGATTAGAGGCCTCCCTTCAGTACATTTTGACATTTTGTACTTGTTTTGATATCATGCTATTCTATTTAGTATTCTTCTTTTTAATAGGCTTATACATATTTTCATAACTAGCATTTTAAGTAGCATATGTATAGTATATATAGTATATACACCCCTTCCCGCCGCCCCCCCACCGTCGTCCCCCTGCCGTCCCCAAATTGAGGCCCCTTTGTCCCCCCATCCCAGAAACCTGTCCCTCCTTTTTGGCGTCCCCCTGTCCCCAACGACGGTGTAACTATGAGATAAAGTGAATTTAACTGCTTTTATTGTTAACTATCAAGGTTGCACGGGGACGGGGGTACTCAGATACGTTAAAACTTTTTCTTGATATAATTTAATATTTTATAGAGAATCTGAAAATATGAGTCATGACAATGAGTTTTCAAAACAAGAACAGCGATAAAGTTTGTTGATGTAATGTATTGTTTTCAGTTTCAGATTTCCAATGTGTTTTTAATAATAATATGTGCTAAATGTTTAGATGCATAACAGAGAGGGCAAACTTTAAACATGAACAAGAAGATTATAAATCATATAACAATGATATATTGCAAATGCTAAACTTCTGGCTTGAACAATGATAAAGTTTACTGTTAATCAGTATTGTATCAAAATTTCAAACTGATTACATATGAATTAAGCTTGGTAAACAGCAAGCTGATACGCAAACAAAAGACTCAAACAAAAATCAGAAATCTTAATCAAGGTCCTTAGCTATGATGCTCTCCACCAAGTACCCACTGAGTACTCGGTACTTGGGTACGTGTACCCATACCTGGTACGCGTACCAGGGGTATGGGTGTGCCCATGCAACATAGTTAACTATAGGCTTTGCATTACAGGTCTCAGTGAAGTGTCTTTGATAGATTTTGTATTTCATTACTCTTTTTATTTACTGAAGCTTTTGTTGTTTAATTGATTTTAGCTTTGTGTATACATGCATTGTTAAATTTTGAGTTTTAGTTGAACAATGTAAGTGTGAAAGTTGATGTAAGTTTTACTTTCAATCAAAATGCTTAAAACCTTCTCAGCTTGAGTAGAAGTGCATGTCTTCCATTTGCCCCAGCCTAAGAAGGAAAAATATTATTTTAAGTTGTATTGCTGACTCATAAATACATTTTTAGTTTTGTTTGGTATGCATGAACCACCTCAGAAAAGACACACGTACAATTGGAGGATCATATGATCACTTAAGGGAAATTCAATCAGGCCACTAATACAAAGATCATCTGACCTTTTATAGCAAAAAGTGGTAAATGATGTGGCAAACATGAAGGGATAACTACCCTTAAGCATTCCACCACTTAAACAATATCCACCACCTTTAAGGAAAATTAGTTTTTTCAAGCATTAAATAGGCCTTGTGTGCCTGCTTCTCAAACAAGGGTATTATCAAATGCATTTTCTTCATCTTGCACATATTGCATGTTCCATGAGTCTAAAAGTCACGGTGGAAGGACTTGTCCAGAAATGCAAAGGCTCCCACAGATATTGGCAGCTTCAAATACAAATCAAGGGTCTTTGAGTGATATTCAATGTCTATGAGATGAACCTTGTGGCAGTTTTGTGATGGGATCTATCAAATATGAACCCGATTTTTATAAGGTAAGAAATGATGTGCATCTTTATACACTAAATTTTCCATGTGTTCACAACATTAGCAAGTTGAAAAAAGTATTGAAAAGAAAAGAACAAAGCAAAAGAAGAAAAGTTGTGGCTTGAATTGCAAATGGAATAATAGCACCCATAAGAATTGAATTAGATGATGGGTTGTTAACAGAAGAAGAGTCTAGTATTACCCAAGTATGCCATATGATCTTTGAAGGAGATTAGGTCATACAAGCATTTGAGGAACAAATTGAGTTCCTGTTCTTATTATTGAGCAAGAAGGCACCAGAGAAGGCAATGAATTATGTTGCTTCTTTTTTGCATTTGAAGGTTTGTTTGAAGAAGAAAAGTTGTGGCTTGAATTGCAAAGGGAATCACCCATAAGAATTGAATCAGATGATGGATTGTTAACAGAAGAAGAGTCTAGTATTACCCAAGTATGCCATATGATCTTTGAAGGAGATTAGGTCATACAAGCTTTTGAGGAAAATATTGAGTTCTAGTTCTATTATTGAGCAAGAAGGCACTAGAGAAGGCAATGAATTATGTTGCTTCTTTTTTGCATTTGAAGGTTTGTTCGAAGAGCCAACACAAAAATAAATAGGGAAAGGTCAAATTACTCAAGTTGTTCAGGCATTATTTGCTGAAGAAATAGTTTTATGCTAGAAGTTGATATAATACTTCTTCAACATATTAGTTCATTGTTAGAAGACCAAGATAATTCTTTCTCGAGAAGGTTATAGCTTCAAGTTTGTTGGAATCCGCGAGAGGAATAATGGTAAGGGATTTATCTTCCAAGCAACATATTCACTAGAGATAGAAAATTTGGTTCTAGAAGTGAGAAATTTTCCGTAGCAGATTTATGAAGAATCACAGTCAGATATACACTCTTGTTTTTGAAGATAATTTAGTTCTGAAGGCATTCATCGAACCATAGAAATGATTGCTGATGGAGAAAGAAGAGATGCTTTTAGATACTAGTGATCTCATGCCCATCGTTTATGTATGCTCAGAGGAAGTGGAAACGTGAACACTAGAGGATCATGCTCTTGCTCCCTCCTTTGTGCCAAAAGGCAGCAGCCACATAATTAAAGATGATGAATTTAATTGTTTTCTTCCTTTGTTTGATGAATCCTTTGAAGCAAATTGTCATAGTGAGGCTAAAGAAGTCCATTTCACCCAAGATCCACAATCATCATCTAAAGCGGATTTGAAGTGTTTGTTGCTAGAGATTGACATTTTTCTTCAACTTGTTCTCTTTGATGATGATCCAATGCTTCAAGAAGATTTAGGCTTTTGAGGGTTTGTCAACTCAAGATTCAATAGCTCCAATATTTGCAAACGATAAAATCGAAGAATTGCTTTCTACACAAAGTTGTAATGTCCCCTTTTTGGGACATTAGAATTTTAATGCCAACTTCACAAAATATTAAAAAATGACTTAATGGGAGCTTAGTGCAAATTGATAAAAGTCACTTTAATATTAAAAGAGGTTTGGAAAGGGACAAAAGATAAAGAAGACGGAAAGATAGAAATGGGTAAATGAAGGGTCACAGGGGCTGCTCCTTAAATGAACAAAGAGCTCATTTGCGTTATGCTTGGATTTATGTTTTGATTATTTTTCTCCCTTGG
The DNA here is from genome assembly GCA_018584345.1 of Thuja plicata. Classification (NCBI taxonomy): domain Eukaryota; kingdom Viridiplantae; phylum Streptophyta; class Pinopsida; order Cupressales; family Cupressaceae; genus Thuja; species Thuja plicata. Next base: position 1,314,173 of record MU228536.1, on the reverse strand, counting down.
AGAGTTCTGGGAACTTCAGCTTTCAGCAGTTTTGAAGACGGAACCCCTCAAGCTTGGAGGCAATGGACGGAAACCCATTGTCAGTTGGAGAAATCATGCAGGTCTTTCACGTAGTGTTTCAGGTTCATATTTTTTGATATCCAATCTTTTTGTAATTTTCTGTAACTATGATTGGATTTTTGTTATTATTCAAGTGAAAAATTGAATGCAATATTGTTTGTTGAAACTTCATTCCAACTGGGTATATGTATTGTGCTAGATAAATTGGAAAACATTTGCATGCGAAATTATCTGTTAAATTTCTCTATTAAATTTTGGGGAAAATATCCATTGGGGATATTACAGTGGTATCAGAGCAGTTTTTCCTACCAGCCTGTGGCGTTTTATGAGTAACAACTATACAAATGGAGTAATAAGTATTTACATTTCTGAGAGTATTTAAGTGAGATTGATATTTACAGGAAGGTTCGATGAATACATGCGTTCTGAAAGAACATTTGGTTAAGATTTATTCTCAGCTTAATATATTCATAGAGTGAGTTGGTGGACTTTTCTCGTGGATATTTATTTGAGCTGCAAGCCTTTGAATAATCGTTTGGGCTATACTTTGGCACGATTTGGAAATAATACCAGAGCGACTTAATTGTTGTGGGTCTCGACTTGAGGTTTTCATCACTATAGCTGGCATGAAGAAATTTAACAGAGGGGTTTGAATTAATATTTGCATATTTAATGCTGTGAATAAACATATTTGTGAAAGATTATAGTCAGCCTAAATTTATAAGCAACAATTTTTTTTGAGAAAGCTTCATACGGGTCGTCGACACTGGAGTAAATTCTTCAGAGGGCGGTGACTGTTCAAGACTACCTGGCATCGTGGTTATTTGTGAATGAAGGGTTTCAGCTTTCTTCCATCTGCTATTTGATAACGGGGCAGTTTTTTTAAACATCACGCACCTATGGTTGTGTTCTGCGCAGAGCTCTGGTATAGGGCACGAAAGGAGGAAAGAAACTAATCACGGAACATTGCTGAGTATGTAAGGAGTTATTGTTTGCTGAGTGGTTATTGATTTTTGCTGTTTCTGAAGAAAGGAATATACTGGAGAAAGAAAACACCTCTACCGTGTGTCTCTTCAACTTACCAAATTACAAAGTTATATTTTTTATTTTTTTTGGAAACAAAATGGAGATTATTGATGGCAAGGAATAATAAATAATATCTTTAGAAATGTCAATAATATTTGTTTTGACGTATATGGTGCTGGAAATTGTCGTGTCAATTAAGAGCAATATTATTGTTTTGTGGCGTGGGGCCCAATTCACCATTGGGCGCTTTATTAATAAAGTTGTGGATTTAATATACTTCGACGAAACTATTGAAATCACGACATTGTGGAGAATTAATTTGTAGATAAATTTAAGGTTTGGCCGCATTAATAAATTCCCTTGGACATTCAAAACATAAGCGTTTGCAACTTAAAATATTTCCAGCTCGGGTTGTGACTGTGTTGTTTAGAGAGAACCTCGTGAATAATATTTTGGGCATGGAAAATAAAGTCAGGTATTAATAAAATCAAGACTATAGTTGGCGGCATCAAATCTTATGGTTCTTCGCCTATAGTTGGAATCATCGAGTTGCAAATAATATTTCCGTGAACTACTGGTGCGAATATTCTAATAAACACTCAAGGATTTTAATAAATATTTCGGACTGAGTTTATTGCTTGCCGGAATAATTCATTTATTTGTTTCCCTTGAAGGTTTTAGAACAGGGCCTTATGCGAATGTTTGAACGGGCAAACTTTATTGTTGAGAACTATATACAGGGACACAATTATTTGTTTGGGAGAAATTTTCAAAAATTATTGCAGACATAAGCCAAGACGGGAAGCTAAAATTTGAAATGGCTTCTTTACTGTGCTACATGTGGAGGTCGAGTCTTCTATCAACCGCATCTGCAAGTTCAAGGAATTAATTTGAGCAAACTGCTAAATTGGTGAGAGTATTTCAAGGCTGGGTGTGAAAGGAATGTCAACATCTCCACAAATTTGTCATTCCTTGAATGATATCGATTGCCTGGTTTTTAACTAAACTGTCTTGTTATGTGCTCTAACCGTGTGGAGGAGGCCTGATAGATGGTTGAATGATTTCCCTGTGCCGTTAAAGACAGAAGTTAGAGTTCTTAAACTCAGAGAAAGAGGTTGTAGATTATGAAAACCCTCGAGCCATGAAGAGGTCATATGGAGATGGAACGATTTTTTCCTTGAGTAGTGATAGATGACGGTATCTGATTTAGAAAAAGGTTGCAACTGGCATCACAACCCCTCTGTGTTGTCAAGACTTGAGGAATGTGTTTTTCTTCATCGGTTTCTAATTCTTCACTTGAACAAATAAAGGTATAGGATGCAAGAGTGTGTTTCTATGCCCCGATAGTGAAAATCTTAATATGATGTGTCTACATGGTGGCCGAACTTTATATATATATCGTTCCTGTGCAGAAAATTACTGATTTAATGAGGATTGACTTCCTTACTGCTGTGAGTTTGATAAAGTGAGTGTTCTAGTCATTGGGATAAATATTGAACAATTTTAGGTTGTGCGTGGAAGATTAGAGGCATTGTCGTTTGGTTAGGAGGTTTCTGTACTAAACGTGGGAGTTTGGATTGAAGGCTTTTTATCAATTCTGTATACAGATGTGTAAATAAGGAATTGAATAAAAAGTGGAATTCAGTGGCCATTTCCAGTTGTCAGACGTGGACATAATTTGAAGTCTGTTGTTCATTTCTTTTCTAAAGCATTCGTGAAGTGATAAGAGTCTGTTGTACTATATTCCTTGAGATAGGGAAATGGTTTGACGAAGTTCTTTAGTCAAGAAGTTGAAACAATTCACATTTGTCTACATTATATTCTTGAGCAAATTATATTTCTCCTGTACGTATTGGAGGGGAGTGGTCACAATTATCTGCTCAACCGCAAGGTTGATATCATTGAAGTCTTGTATGTTGAATTGGAAAGATAGTGCATCAGATCTGGGTGGAAAAACAAAAAGGAAGACAATGGAAAATCTGAAAAACAACGTTTTCTCCAAAGAATTTAATGAGACATTTAATGGTGAACAGCTAAGAGACCTGCAGAAAGAAAAAGTAGGAAATGGGCTCTATATAATCGGATTACAATTGAAGTCAGTGAAACCTCAGGAAGGTCTTCTTTCAAAGTTGGAAGAATTGGTTTCGTATCTATCTAGAGTAGACCAGTAAGATTGGAGGCTTTTGAATTGGGCTTTGCAACCCTCAATGGTTGCTTTAGTCCAACACAGGTTAATGGAGCATCCGTGTGAAGATGTGAGACTAACAATTGCTACTTGCCACAGTGAAATCATAAGAATAACAGCTCCCGTTGCACCTTATAATGATAGCATATTGAAGAAGGTACGACAATTGATTGCGGACAACTTATGTGGATTACATGAAATGAAAGGCCCTACCTTTGGTAAGAGGCTAAGACTTTGGAAATTATGACAAAAGCCAGATTTTTTATCATCATGTTGGATCTCAATTGTGATAGAATGATTATTCAAATGTTTCAATGTTTCTTAAGTGAATTCAGGAAGCATCATCCAAACAATGTAAGGGCTTGCATGCAAACTATCATGTCCTTAATCTTAGATGAGGATGATGACATCTGTAAGCAGTTGCAATCATATTTGTTGGCAATTTGGAGAGGGGAGCATAAAATCTCACCTATGGCTTATGAGCTCTCAAAGGAATTGATTGAGCATAAGATTGAAAAGTTCAAGGAGCACATGACTGAAAATGAGCTTATATCAGTAGGCATACAGGTTGCAGGATCTCGGAAAATGAGCAAGAACCAAATGAGAAGAGAGCAGATTTGTTTCACATGCAAGCATACTTGGACTCTTGATCACAATTGTGGGGACAACAAAGAAGAAGAGTCAACCAAAAAAATTCAGACCAACGTTGAAGAAGATAAGAATCCAACAGTTTGGCCCCAACAAAATAACACCAAAGCTTGCAAGGAGAGGGAATCAACTGCGGTTAATGATAAGGCATACACAAGACTCTTATTTGGTGACTTGGAAGTTGTTATTGTCAAGCATTTTGATGAGGATGTTTATTTTCAAGATGTTCCCAAGGAAGGAAATGAATCTTCCCATGATGATGAATTATTTGAAAATGATAATATAATAGCAGATGAGGCCACACATTTTGAGATGGAGGAAAATTCTGAAAATAGTGCAGCAGATAACGAAATTTCTTCCAACCAAGGGGCTGTCCAATCTTGTATATATGAGCTAGACCATGATGACACTAAAGGGGCTGATTTGAATGACCAATCAGAAATTTTATTTCTAGATGAGGAATTCAGAGCATGCAATTTGAAAGATAAGCTATAAGTCATAGAGGATATGGTTGTTGCAGCCTTAGTACATTTTGATGATATCCATAAAAACATTGAAGAAACTATTTGGGAAGTTCAAATTGAGGAAGAGAAAAAGGGAATAGCACGTGGAATTAATAGTGCACACCTTCAATCAATTAGAAAGGCACTGGAAAAGATGAAATCAGATTATTTGAAATTGCTCAAAGATAGGGATATTGCAATCAAGTTTGCAGATGATAAAGAGAGGGAGGTAGATGATCTTTGTCTTCAGCTGAGTATGACACATTACTCATTATACAAGGCTGAAAATCAGATTTCTATGGCAGCCACTCACAAGGAAGATGGTCTGAATTCTAAAACTAAGGAGATCATAGAAATTGTTGAAGGGATCAATGCCCTTAGTGAAAATAGAACTGAGCGTAGTATTTCCACCACTCCCTATTCAAATGAGACACATTATGCTAAAGAAGATCAAAAGGACCAGCAAGAAGTTAGACTCAAGAATATTGATGAACAATGTATATATGATGCTCCAATTCACAGCAATGAAATAGTTGTTATAACAGATTCCATGGGCAGATTTCAGAGTAGTTTCAGCCAAGAGACTAAAATGGACACGGGTCTTCCAAGGTTAGAAGAAGTTGTGCTTGTGAGGGATGAAGAAATGACACAAGGGAACCACAAGAATTCTGATTTCTACATCAGCAGTTATATGCCTTCACAATATCATGTGATAACAAATTTTCCACATGAGGATGAGGATAAACCCAGTGATACTAGTTCTGAAATTTCATTTATTGGTGATCATTTCCTTCGTGAAGAGGTTGGTTTGATTGATGACTCATGCAACAAATCAGAGAGTCTAGAGTTGTCTTTGATGAATTATGAAGGCAACTATAGTTCGACTTTAGATTTGTCCCTGAATACTTATGATATGGCAGCTGTTTATTTATTGGTTGGTGATTTTATCTTCATCCATCCTTCACTTATTAGTGGCTGCCCTGCTTGGTCTTCCATTCCATTTTCAAATTTGGTTTGGTCTACTAGAGTTATTGAGTTGCATGGGTTTTTGCAGAGACATGACTACTAGATATTGCACATGAGTTGGACATCTTCCCTATTCATGGGAACGGTAACACCTTCAACATCATTCTTAATGCTAGCATATCTTATAGAAGCGACATTTGGTGGCCTAATGAGTTGATCTTCGTGCATATTGGAGATGTTTTTGGCATCTTTGGGGTGGACTACTTATTCAGTTGGCTGATACAGGAAGATGGTAGAATGATGGACATCTATTTCTACTCCCAGGATCAGATTGATAGATTGGTTTGGGATCCAGGTTTTGAAAGGATTAGAGCTTTGTTTCTTATGGATCATAATGAGTGGGTTCACAGCTTGAGGCATAGTGTTGTTATCTTTAGAGTGACGCAACAGATAGGTGAAGCAGTGTTTATCAGATTGACTTGGGATCTAGGGATCTTATTGATGGATGAGTCGCATCCGAACATTTGGCTTCACAGTGTGGCATGTCCTGATTTTAGATATTCTAGAATGAGCTATATAGCTGCTTGCAGATTAATATGGGTTCTTGGTATTGGTTTGCAGATTCATGATTGCTTGAGGACAAGCAATCTCAAGGAGGGAGGACTATAATGTCCCCCTTTTGGGGCATTAGAAATTTTAATGCCAACTTCACAAAATATTAAAAAACGACTTTATGGGAGCTTAATGCAAATTGATAAAAGTCACTTTAATATTAAAAGAGGTTTGGAAAGGGACAAAAGAGAAAGGTGACTAAAAGACAAAAATGGGTAAATGAAGGGTCACAGGCGCTGATCCTTAAAAGAACAAAGAGAGCTCATTTGCATTATGCTTGGATTATGTTTTGATTATTTTTCTCTCTTGGAGAGTTTTGGGAAGCTTCAACTTTCAGCAAGTTTGAGGATGGAAACCCTCGAGCTTGGAGGCAGTGGACGGAAACCTATTGTTAGTTGGAGACATCGTGCAGGTGTTTCACATAGTGTTTTAGGTTCATATTTCTGGTATCCAATCTTGCTGTAATTTTCTGTAACTACGATTGGAGTTTTGTTATTGTTCTGCTGAAAAATTAAATGCAATATTGTTTCTTGAAACTTCATTCCAACTGGGTATTTGTATTTTGCTGGATAAATTGGAAAACATTTGCATGCGAAATTGTCTGATAAATTTCTGTGTTAAATTTTGGGGAAAATATCCATTGGGGATATTACAAAAGTTCATAGCCAACACCATTCCTAGAATTGGAGAGTCAAATAGGGGAATATTGAGATCTCTTTTCAACAAATCCATCCATTTCAAGCAGATAATTTCATATTTGAGGTGAGTTCAGCCCAAGACTCAGGTGTTTCAGCACATATGGGGGGGGGGGGGAACGTGGGCCCCAAGGGAGGATAGATTATACATCTAGTTATGAGTAACGAAGGAATAAGAATGAAAAAGTATAAAATCCTTAATGAGCTTATGCTAGAGAGTGCTAAAGTGATGCATGAAGAGGATCAGATGTGTTAAGTTTTAGGATAGCTGCAAATGTAATAGCACTCTATGTTGTATATGTTTTCCAAATGCAACAATCTCTCTTTCATTTATATTGAGAATGAGGCTAGGAGAGACATGTCCCTTCATGGGACATGTCTATTCATTATTATGAGATTAAATGATACTTGATTATGTAACTACATAAATATATATATACATATATATATACACAGACACATGTAATATCTCTGAATCATTATTATATTAATTTCTCCTAATACTATTATATATATATATATATATATA
>MU228536.1:1288570-1305969 GCA_018584345.1 Thuja plicata | reverse complement strand
ACCTTCCAATAACTTTAACAAATACAAGTGATAATCATTTGGAAGTCGTCACTTCCTCATGATTTACATAGGGGTAGGCCCATTAAAAACATGGAGTCACACATATGACATCCACCATGCCTCAGCGTAGAGGGTCGAAACAAGGGATTTCACCTCAAACTTCTCTCACGGAGAACTCATTGAGCAGATATCAAACTGTTGTTCTTTTCATCTAAGATTGCTTAAGATAAACTGTTAGACTCCCTCTGAATCTGATATCAATCTTCTGAGCTCCTCGTCCAAAGCTATCTCTAAAGTGTCAAACTCCCTATAAATTTAATATCACTCTTCTTTTTCTTGCAAGAGCATCTCCAGAAAAGACCAAGGCAAATATCTCTTATAGTACGTATAGAATTACATATGACAGAGAGACTACAATGAGTAGATAAATGTAATTTTCAAGGATAATAGATACTTATCTGCACATCAACATCCTTGACATAAGTTGCTTCAATTAAGGTCCATATACATCAAATCAGAAAACACCTTCTCAGATTATTTGAGAGACATCTCCCTTTTGAATCATCTCCCCACTAAGAATGGGTCAAATGGGAATGTAACATTGGTTATTATTCCCCCTCACAATGTACATTTCTCACTCTTATATCGTTGAACAATTCTCATGTCTTCTTGTGAAATGACTTGATTGCTCCAAGAGAGGTGTCACTCTATAATTAATGCTTTCTTTATAGGAGACACCCTTCCTTGAATAGGTTCTTCTTTGTTAATGTTTGACCATGATCATAACAAATTAATATATCTCTTTAATGAAAGCCGCTTTTAGGAATTTCACATAGACCCGTACACAGTCCATCGTAAATTTTGAACCGCACACTTTCTCTCCAATCGCTCCGGTGAGATTCTTCAAAATTCGTTTTTCATCAACATATTCAAAATTCAGCAAAATCCAAGGGTGGATTTGTGAGATATTGTCCCTATACTGAGACTGTATTTTCTGAGACAGTCACACATTCACCATCAACAAACTACTCTCTTACATTTGGTGTTTGGCTCTGATACCATGTCAAGTTTTAGGATAGCTGCAAATGTAATAGCACTCTATGTTGTATATGTTTTCCAAATGCAGCAATCTCTCTTTCATTTATATTGAGAATGAGGCTAGGAGAGACATGTCCCATCATGGGACATGTCTATTCATTATTATGAGATTAATATAATGATAATTGATTATGTACCTATATATATATATATATATATATATACAGTGTACACACACATGTAATATCTCTGAATCATTATTATATTAATTTCTCCTAATACTATTTTAGATATATATGTATATATAAATATATATTTTCAATAGTCTCATAGGATTTATCCGACAAAAGCTACAAAACATCAACAAGATGTATGAAGGAACAAAGCACGAAGTGGTCATTATTCTTGAAGATGTGCTATGATAGCGAGATTTCACAAGATATATTTAGAAGGAGAGTATCCCTAGTAAATGTGGATAAATTTCAGTGACATGGAAAACGACTATCTTGACTCGCAAGGCATTGATGAACTCTTACTAGGATTTTCTTGCATGAAGCAGTCCTACCAAGCTTTCTTTGCAACAAATCTTGTGCATTGTTTGCAAGGTTATGGGCTATTGTGACCATATTCTTATCTTACAAGGAAAGGTTCTTACTTTGAGTCAAATTCTCAAACTTCCTTTTATTGGGAGCCATATTTGAACCCTTTTCATGATCATCAATGCCATTTTGTTTTTCTATAGTCAATGTCTTTCTAGGGCCTAAGGAGAGGAGGTTTCCACACATCTAACAAGGCAAAGATTAGAGCTATTGTGACCATATTCTTATCTTACAAGGAAAGGTTCTTACTTTGAGTCAATTCTCAAACTTCCTTTTATTGGGAGCCATATTTGAACCCTTTTCATGATCATCAATGCCATTTTCTTTTTCTATAGTCAATGTCTTTCTAGGGCCTAAGGAGAGGAGGTTTCCACACATCTAACAAGGCAAAGATTAGAGCTAGGACAAGGGAGGTAATGTAAAAAAATTGCGAAGAAAATGTCAACCAATGTTGCACACCTCAATTGAGGAGTGTAGGTTTTGCCAAAAGTCAACAAAAAGTGCACTGTAGTGCAATTGCATGCACTTGACCAGAGAGGAGGATAAATTAAAATTTGAAAAGAAATTTGCGAATGTAATGATGCGTGCCACTCCAAAGGGGAGCATAAAGGTCAAAAAGTGAAAATTGTTGCTCAATTAATGGGTATACATTGACATGAAGATGAACAAAACTCAGGTACATACATTGGTGTGTGCCACACAAGGGTATATTTACTCTTATATCTAACATGCTTAACTCTTTGTTTATATAGCCATTAGGGGTTTGTAACATTGCTAATCTGGTAACAAAATCAGCTTATCCCTTCATCTCTATCGCCTTTGTATACCTCTTCTAAGATTCCTGTCTCTTTCATTTTGGAATTTTGCTTCCACGGTTCTCCTGAGTTGGAGCTTTTTGTCCTCCCATCCCATAATGTGATGATCCCATTTCCCATTTTTAGCAGGTATTGGCAGTGGCTTGGTTAGCTCATCATCGCGACCCTCGTGAGTTGATGCCTGGTTTTGAGGGTCCTAGTTGGCAGACTTGCTATTTTTAGTAAGTCTGGACTTACTATTTTTAGTAAGTCAGTTGGTCAGTTTCTATTCCTGGCAGGGCGGTATGGACAGTTGTCAGTGCTTCAGACTAGTATTCAGTGTGTAGTTTCCTTGGCTGGGGACTTACTATTTATAGTAAGTCTATTTTTGGTAGTTGCTATTTTTGGCAGTGCAGTGGATGGCTATGTCAGTGTGGCATGATCAGCAGTGGATGTGGGATTTATTGCATAAGTTCATATTTATTATTAATAGTTATTAATTAATATTTTTAAAATATTAATTAATAATAAAGCCACATTATTATAATAATACTTTATTATTATAATAAGTTAGAAGTTATTTAAAAGAGCTGTGAACTGAAGCTTTTTTTGGGAAATTGTGGCCAAGGTTGGATTATAAATATGAGCTCATTTCATTGGGATTAGCATCCGATTATTTGATAAACTTATTTTGTCTAGTGACTCTGTTTCTGAGTTCTTGGTTCTGGTGCCCTTGCTGAAGTATAAGGGTTTGACATCTACAGCTGAAGTATTGTAGATATTCTGAAGATTGTGAAGCAATTACTGCTGAGGTATAGTAATTGGTTGTATATTCCTTACTGTTTATACTGTGGCTGAGGAGTTTTGTTTAATAATTAATTGGCACACTGAGAGTGCAATTAATTCTGGAATTCATGTTATGATCTGATGCATTTGAATAAAGTTCTGGAAACGATACTGGTTAAAGGTTTGAAGAATTTATACTTTCAAAATTGAGAATTCGATCAAGTTGTTCCAGCACTTTGAATTGGATGTAGCTTGTCCAATGGATTGTGTCTTAAATCGGCTTTGCATGTAGTAGATTGCTGTTTGCCTGGAGTAGTAATTCTCAGCGCAGGAAGGAAACACCATTGCAGTGGGAGAGCAAATCTAGTTGTGGTAATGGACTATGGTCTGGTGTCTGAGTAACACCATCAGCATTCCGCGTGCATTTTGGTGAGGTTATGCTATGCAATTAGCGTGGGCAGATTGGAGTGTAAGCCGCGCGTATGTGTAGAGTCCCGCGACCAGCAAGAACAATGGAAGCCACGTGGTGATAGTGTGATTCCGCAGCCAGCAAGGATGGTGGTTTTCCCAAGGTAGATCGTCATATACATAGCACTCCTTAATATTGTTATGATTTGGAATGGAAATGTAAAATTTCAGATTGGTGTTGGTTTTATTAATTAATGAACAGAATTGTTGCTTATCGCTATAGCTTATTTGTAGTTGAAAATTACAAGAAAATGGTATTTGATTTTCAAGGAGAAGGTATTTTAGTTATTTATTGGTGATAAGTGAATATTGCATTGAGATTCGACAAAGAGTCAGGCAGGCTCATTACACATAATGAGTGCCCTTCTACTTCCAGCAAAGACTGAACTCCACAAAGCACTGAAAATTAGCTAGCTGATCAAACTTCTCCAAAATTCACTATACATTTGGCCATAACCAATTTTAATGGCACCCTTTATTGCTTAATGTATGCCATTGGTCTGCGGCACAAAACTCAAGATTTTAATTAAGAAAATTATAGACTGGTGATACAAAATCTCCAAGAGACAAAAAAGAATCAGCATGGAATTATGAATCATTTAAACAAACAAAAGGGTTTGCTATCCTTAGGCACAGTAATCAGAATGTTCTAAAAAGGGCTGATGCTACTTGAATGAATTTTGAGTGTGGACCATATGATAAGAGAACACAATTTCCTACATGAGCAACATCAACATTCTAATACAGAAAAACAAGACTCTAATTGATCTTGCCACTTGGTCTGAGCAGTAGAAAATGCACATGGGTAGCTCAAGTGATGTACAAATAGGTTGGGTTTGGAACCCAGAGTGTTGTTTGTCTGCTGTGCAACCATTGGGAATAGGTTCTCCGTCAATCCTAAAGACAACAGTGTGAGGTTTTATAAATGTCTCTTTTGCACCTTTTGTGTTTAATCAAGTTTTTACTCTACTGCTACTTCTGTAGTAGAGTCTTTTTTGCTAAATCTGCTAGCAACTACAGTTTTGGAGAGCTAGGTTTGGTTATGCATTTTCTCTTCGATCAGTTTCAGCATGCTTGATACACATACAAGTACTCTTGTAATCTACCCCTAGAACCTAACTTTTATTACAATTGATATATACACTTTTTGTTTGTTTGAAAAAAGATGTTTAGCATTTATGATAATAATGCCCATTCCTTTTATGCATGTTGTGGAGGTTCTCATTTACTTGCATTAAGGATTTTGCTTCCTTGTTTATTATTGTTTTTCCAGCTCCATCCTGCTTTACTTTGAGATGTAGTTTAAGCATATTACACTCACGAGGGATTTTATATGTAAATATCACAACACACAGGGTCACAATTCTCTCTTCGTTCATGAATTAACATACTCCATCTGAAAATATTTAAAGGGTTATTGCTTCATGTTGGCTGCAGATCGGAAGGTCTTATGTAGTCTCCAAGTTGAAGGACTATCCTCAGTTTCAGGCTGTTGCCATAGCAATTCAACGATCTGGTTTCAAGGTCATATCTCTGTGATTGTGTGTGTCCTTTCTATTGGTTTTTATGCACTTATTGAACTTTGAATTTATTACTTGCTTTAATAGCCATAATGATGTGACTAAGTAGTGCTTTTTCCTCTATATCTGCAGTTTGCTTACTGAATACTTGAATGAAAGAACATCAATGTTTATTGTTTGTTAAAGCTAACCTCTGAAGCGCATTTAGCAAGGCTACTTTCTAGGAAGATGAATAGTACTGCAATCACATTTAATATTCGGACATTTTATTTTTTGGATCAGAAGTAACGACAGTTTTTGATAGTTGGGTGCCCATATTTATAAGTTTGACTATAAGGTATTTGATTCATTATGATTAAATAGTATATATTATTTATGCTTCAGTTGAGCTTAAACATTTGTTGTCGATTATACATTAGAAAGCCAAACTTTACACTCCCATCAAGACTTTCTGACTAAACATTTCTTCCTTGTGAATGTATTAAATTTTTGTTGCCACAACACATTAGCTAGATATTATTTTTTGATTTACTAATAATGAACATTGAAAAACATCTGATAATAACCCTAATCTTATTAAGGCTGATTAGGATCTGCTAGTATTTATGGTAACAGGACATAAGTATTGCTAGAGAAATGTGCAAAACAAGCAAGTGGAATTCTGTTTTACCAAATTTGCTCCAGTATTCTAAATCAGTTGCATCTTTGAGGGTGTGCACGTCATAATAGAAACAAGTTATAATATTTTTATTACTTCTGAAAGAGTTAGTGTTAAAGTGGTTGATCTTATGAATTTACAATTAGAAAAATTACATAGTTTGCAATTAGAGAAAAGAAAATATTCAATGTTATGTAAGTGCTATCTACAGTCAATCATAGGATTACACACCAGAATAAAACAATTAAAAGGCTCTGAACTATTTCTGAAAATCCTTTATCAATAAGTCAAATGTTGAATTGTCTGTAGATGGATGTGTCAAATTTTAATGAATTTTGTAAGATAGCAGTTGAGGCAAATAAAATAGTGACATTATGATAAGCCCTTCTGGATAAGAGGCAAATATAACTGTATTCATGTGCTCAAAATCAAGTCAATATTAAGTCAATTTTTAGGTTCTAAACTATGAAGCATGTCATGTTGGCATATGAGAACTTCCATGCCAAGACAAAGGGAAATTTCCACTTTATAAAATGTTCATATTCTTTACCTCGTTGGTTTTTGTTCTCATGACCAAGATTGAAAGTAAACATAGCTTTTCCAATTCAGCTAGAAGTGTCAGGCAGTACCCTGGAAATAAGGAATTGCAATTATAATAAATTCAAAGAGACAAGAACAGTGTCTCTGATTAGTAGATAGTATATTATTTAATAATCCACACATTTATAATTTTGAATGCCAGAAATGACAAGAAAGAGAATTCAATCTTTGGATTTGATCCAGAAGGAGCAAAATGGCTAAATCTGGAGAGGGGCTGAGCAGTGGATTGCTAGTTTCACTTCGTCAAGTTCTTAAGGGCCAGTGGCAGCTGTTGTTATGCCGTTGTCAGCCAAGGGGGCTAGCAGCCATCTTTGAAAATCTGTGGAGATGCTGAACTAATATGGAGATGTTGAACTAATTCTTCCTTCAACAACATGCAAATCTTGTCAAGAATGACACCACCCACTATATAAGCACAATAGAATGAGAATTCACCCCCTATTCTTCCTCCAACAAAATAAGCTAAACCAAAATCTCCAACCTCTTGCTGCTTCATCTATTACAATGTTATGTGCTTGCTTATATAGACCAAACTTGTATAAATTGACTTATTAAATGAAACCATGAACCTAATACACGTGTCTTTCTAAATGCCTCATGTGACTCTTCACATTTCCTAAGTCTTTCCATATTCCAAGGCTTCCTTATATGCTATTCCGTTGTCAGCCAAGGGGGCTAGCAGCCATCTTTGAAAATCTGTGGAGATGCTGAACTAATATGGAGATGTTGAACTAATTCTTCCTTCAGCAACTTGCAAATCTTGTTAAGAATGACACCACCCACTATATAAGCACAATACATCGAGAATTCACCACCTATTCTTCCTCCAACAAAATATGCTAAACCAAAATCTCCAACCTCTTGCTGCTTCATCTATTACGATGTTATGCGCTTGCTTATATAGACCAAACTTACATAAATTGTCTTATTAAATGAAACCATGAACCTAATACACGGGTCTTTCCAAATGCCTCATGTGAATCTTCACATTTCCTAAGTCTTTCCATATTCCAAGGCTTCCTTATGTGCTATTCCTTTGTCCTATCCAATCCAAGCAGCCAATGTGACCTTTCACTTTCTGCTAATTTGTTTTGTTTGCTTGTCTACATGTTGCCCCAAAATTATTTTCCTTTCCAATTTTACAAACAACAATTACAACATGAGAAGATATCCTAAACTGTAGGGTCCCACCCTAGGTGGACCCCAACATACAAAAACATTACAATGTTATTATTCAAGGTGCACAACACCTTTCCTGATATTACTGTCATGTCCCCTTTTGTTAAAAAATGGTTTTTGGTCAATATTAACCCATTTTATTCTTCTATAAGTTAATCACAAAAGATTAAGGTGAATAATTAATATAATATTTGTGTATGCCCAAATATTGTCAATATCAAAAGGACATTCAAATATTAATTAAATGTTTGGAAACGCTTAGTGGGGAGTTGGATTTTGTACCATAATGGGAAGTTTGAAATATTTCTAATTATGACTTTCCCACCAAGAGTGGAGTGAGAAATTGAAATATTTCTAATTAATAATTTTTGAAATGATAATTGGTTGATTGAATGAAGTAATTACAAAGGAGATGAAGGCTCCTTAAATAATGTAATTTCCCCTTTTAGGGACGTAAGAAATTAATTATCTAAAAATTAAGTTGTCAAAATATAATGACAACTTAATTTAATTATTTAATAGAGCAATTAAAGTGATTTTTTATGTCAACCAAAATTATAAAATAAAAGGCACTTTATTTCAAATTAAAAGACAAAGAAATGGAATGCCAAGAGACAAGCTGATGGAATGTCAAGAGTTTTCTAGAGAAGGCTGTAAAAGTACAAGGAGAGGATTATTCAGAACATGCTTGGTTTATGCATGGTTATTGGTTTCTCTTGGAGAATTCTGGCGAGATTTGGCTTTCAATTTTGAAACCTGAGGACGAAAACCTTCAGGATTGCTCGGTGGATTGAATGGAAACCCAATTCATCTTTGGAGGTGGATTGGCGACGAAGTTCACAGCTGGGCAAATTTGTGAAGTCTTCATCTGAAGACAAACTTGCAGTAATTTAGGTATTTAATATCTATTTGAAAAATAAGGTTGTAATGGATTACATTCATATTTAATTTCAGATCTCTATTTCAGTCCGATATTGTATGATCGTGTAAACTGTTTGCTTAGAATTCTTGTGAAACATTTAGAAAATTTGGAGCAAATATCCGTAGGGGATATTACAGTGGTATCAGAGCTGGTTCTCTTGCTAGCCTATGAGGTTTCATGAGTAACAAAAACACACTTGTGTCAAAATTGTGGAGTCTCCATTAGAGACAAATTTGCAGATAAGTTTTATTGACGAGCTTATGTGAGATTTATAAAAAATTGTGGAGTCTCCATTAGAGACAAATTTGCAAATAAGTTTTATTGACGAGCTTATGTGAGATTTATAAAATATATTTGGCGTGGACTCGGAATATTTTCATGAATATTATATTTCTGGGCGTTTGATATTTCTGGGTAATATATTTGTATCCCAAACCTTTAAGAGGCAATATGCATTGTGGTGTATTGAAAAATTAATCGCATTTAGAAGTTGAGAATTAAATAGAGTTTGTTTGGGATGACTCTTTTAGAGTCGACAATTTATCTTAGTGTCTGTCTCTGTTTGATTAAATAGAGAAATAATATTTTTGAAGGGTTGATTCCCTTATGGTTTGAACTTATATTTGACAACATATTTCATAATCGACTTGGTTCAATATTCTAGCGGTGGGGGTCAATGTTAATATTTGGCGATAAATAATTCTATCAATACTTTAGAATATATAATTCTGAACAAAATATATTATATTTTCTGAGTGTTGTGGGTCCCAACTCTCTTATCTCAGTCGAGTTTCAATAAGTTCGATATATAAATTGAAGTGACGTTTTTGAATGTTGGCTGCTCACATTAAACTGGCGGAAGAAACATATTTGGCATTATTTAATTAAATTAATGGATTCTTTACAGTGGGAAATTGTAATGACTAAGGAAAATAGAGGATACGTTTTTGGATCTTGAAACTTTTTGGGTGTTACACTCCATAGCTGGGTATTGATACTATTCCCTTCTGAGATTGGTGGGACACTTGCCGTTTCTATGAATTATTGGGTGGGGCTATAGTTGTTTAAACTTCTCTTCTTCTATTGCCGTGCATGCCAAAATTGTGAGAGCCATCGACTCATGGGAATTCAGAGAGTTCTCAGACTCTAACATCGCAGAATCAACATGAATATATTGTATTGTTGAAGTGGGAGACTCACGAGACAACTAACTATGAAAAGAATCATCGAAAACGCTTGGTTCGCATATAAATCCTTAGTTGAGATCTGGGTTGATGTAGAAGATTGAGAGAGCGTCGTTCTTCTTGTCTGAGTATTGTTCGAAGGTTGAAAGATGGACCACTCAGTGATTGGACGACATGAGAGGGTTAAATACCTACGCTTCTCACAAGCTATGCAAACAATGAAGAATATGTTTCAGATTTGCTATGGAATGGATGTGGGTGTCGTACTGCTTCAGGGTCTAAGTTTGCGCATACATCCCACTCCAAACGGAAGAGACATCTCATGCGAAGACTGCTAATAGAATTAAACAAGCATAAGAAGGCTGAAGCCTGAGTTAGTTGTTGGTTTCGGGTTTAAAAGCGTACAACGTGGACATTTGTTAGACTTTGTGTGGTTATTCCTTGGTTTCCTCAATGGAAGCATTCATCATTCATAATTCATATTCTTCTTGAAGTTGATTGGAAACGAGCAGAGTTGTGACAAGTCCAATGAAGTTATAAACGAAATGACGAACTTCAAACAAATGTTTAGCTTGTGGTCGTGTTCTGCCTAAAAGTAATTTGCCTTGCGTGTAGCTTGATTAGATGGAAGTATAATTTAAAATATGCAAGCATTGGTGTCTTAGACCATAGAACAGAGTTGCAGTTTGTTGCAAAGAACATAAAGGTCAGGTTTTATGTCCTATTTCCTTGGACAAGAGCTTGCTATGAAAAACTGCATCACCATTCCTAGATTATCATGTGATGAGGGCATTTGTATGTTGTTTCCATAATTGACCAAGTGTGAAGGACAGGGATTACTCTTTTCCTTTGAATTCAGTATTTGCAAATAAATTGAATAACCTTATTCCTAGTCTATGCTACATTCAAAGAATATGTTATTTCAGTTTTATGTCAATGCAAATATCCACTCAATGTGTGTTGTAATTCGATTATGAGATTATTGTTGTATTCTAAACTTCAACTATACCATTTCAAAGTTTGAGAGCAATACACTTTACCATATCAAAGCAAATTGTTTTACAAAATACCTTAGAGTACAAGACAAAAAATTAGTGGTATCCTATAGTGGTATCAAAACTTGGAGCAAAATAAGGTAGGACACTGAAGTACTCATTAGAGCAAAGGTCCTGTCAACCTTTGGGTCTATTATAATTTGATGCAACTGAGTGACAGAGAGTTAAGGTATTATAGGAGGGAATTAAGGAAAACTTGGCAACCCCCACAAGTACTTGAAGGAGAAACAATGTCTAGATAGATTGGTGTTTATCAAAATTCATCTTCTAGCAGTAAAAGACAAGTTGGAGGCATGGGAGATAGAAGTGGTAATAATCTACCACGAGATGAGGAAAGAGAGGCTCGAGATATCATGCGAGGTATACAAACAGGGTAGGAATAGGTGGCTAATGTGTTACAACAGCTTATTGTAGCCATTCAACAGATGAGTGCTGTAGCAAGGAGATCACGACGCAGTCACATAGATGGTGATAGTTGTATTGGCTCCTCATGAGCTGAAAGTGCTCATACACGCTCTTCTGATAGACCTTGATGCCTAATTTTTTAGCAGAAATGATGAGGAAGAGGAAAATAATGCGGATGCAGGGGTAGCATTTCAAGATAATGTGGTGATAATGCACGATGAATGGAACCTCCTTCTTAATCATGTTAAGGCTGATTTATCATTTATCCAATACATGGGGTAGTGATACAGGTGCATCAATTAATTTTTGGTCATTGCTTGGAATTTCTAGATGGCATGTTGAGAGATTGTAATCTCTCTCGAATAAGTTAGTTTCAACTAAAAATATAGGGAGTTAGAGTAATGATAGGGATTGTGATTTAGTTGTCTAAATAAAATAAATTTGTTTGGATTAGATTTAGGCTTACATTGGCCTCTTATTCTGTATAAAAAGCAGGCCATATTTTAGCCTAGGAGAAGAGAGTTGACGATTTAAAATGCAATATCAATAAGAAATAATCTCTCATTTATTTGAGGTTAGTATTGGGTCAAGATTATTTTGGTCACTAGTCTGGTAAATTTCCATGCTCCACTGTGCATCAGACCATGAAGGGAAAGTATGAGAACCAGACAAGAAAGAAGACCAAGGACTCTAAACAAGGACCTTAACCAAGCCACTCATAAGTTTACAATTCCTACATATGATGGCAACGGGAAGACAAGTGCGAGGGTTTGGATTCACAAGTTGGATACATTTTTTGACCCTCAAGCCTATAAAGGAAACAAAAGCAATTAAATTCGCTACTATGCACTTAGACAGAGCAACCTATGATTGGTGGCATCATGGCCTCATGACTCAGGATCATATATTGATTAATTCATGTGAGGAATTCAATAATATGTTGATTGCCCATTTTGATAGAAAGGATATAGAAGTATACTACAGGGAGTTGGCTTAGCTAAAACAAGATGGTATATTGAATTCTTTTATTGATGAGTTTCAGAGAATTTCAATGATGGTTCCAGATATGTCAGAAAGAAGGTCATGTAATTTATTGAAGGTTTGAACGATAAGATCTAAGGATTTGTGAAGGTCCTCAAACCTAGCTCTCTACAGGATGCCGTTAAAATGGCAATGGACCTAGACACTTCATCCACTTCCTATCAACAGCCTAAAGGAAATTCCAAAAGCTCTAAACCAAATCAGAAGATTGTTGATCAGCCTAAGAATAGCCCCTCCCAAGGTGGATTATGACATAAGAAATGAGCTAAGGAGAAAGAAACTATGTTTTACTTGTAAAGAACCACGAACTTCTGAGCATAGGTACCTTGGAAAAGGGAAAATACATTACATTGAGGTAGTTTCAGAGGATGAGGAAGAACGGATTAAGGGCAACATATATGTAGACAACGATAACGAGGAGAGCAATGAGCAACCCTTGGTAGAAAGAAATGAACATAGGACATATTGGTCTAATGTCACCATCACTACATTGTCAGGAGCATAGATGGAAAACTCGTCAAAACCAAAAATTCGCCAAGGCCTGAAATTTTTTTTGGGAAAAACTTGGCCAAATCTCGGCAAAAACTTGGCAAAAAACTCAGGAACTTAAAAAATAGCTTAAATTTAATTAGAAATGCATCATTCTTGCAAAATTCAATGAGAAGATGCATCCAATGAGTCAATAAATGAGAACACAAAAGAAACAAGCTGAGTCTAGATGTATTTAAACGCAAAGTGGGTACAAAATCACATTCTCATGAGGAATGAAGATGGCTAGAAGCAAAATAGTAAATAGTTTCTGTAAAACTAAAAGTAAATACATCATTACAATTACATCTGCCTCTTCCTAGCTCTAGTAAAAACTAAGGGAGAGGTAGAACTAGAGGGTCTAGTCCTAGAAGTCTGCACTGGGCGTGACTGTGCCTCCCTGCTTGGTATGTCTGACTCAGTTTGTGGCTTGTCCTCCAACTTGGATGTAGTTTGCCTCTAGCTTCTCCTGGTACTGGCAACGACTCCTAATTCGACTCATCCTCCTCATTGTCATCCAGTGTGAAACTAAATCCACTCCCATCCTCCTTGTAAGAGCCCCAATGGCTCTAACGTTGCCAAACCACTGATTTGTTTCAATTTTGGATGTTTGACATTTGGTCAAACTCTTTGTAGGCAAGCTCTGATACCACTGTAAGAGCCTTGCTGCTCTAACCCCTTCACTAGCACTGAATTTATGAGATTTGAGTGTTTATAGTTTTTGCAATCTTTTCTGAATATATAGCTTTTATTGTTTCTTGTTTTAAAATAAATACCTTTTTATGAATTTTTGAACTATATATGAATTTCGAAATTCAATGGATCAAGATAAACTAATTCCAATGCAACTAATTCACTAGCATATCAATTCCATTTTTCCCTTCATGAAATATTTATAACAAATGTATATGCAACAATTTTATACGGGCAATAATTTGAAGAACCTGGAATTCTGAAATGTATATGCGTGGTAATTCTCATGAGGAGATTGTTGCCAACTATGACTGTCATTTTCCAAGTGACCTCCCGACTTGATAAAGGATGGCTCCCTTGCCACCAATGTGCCTTCTCACAATGAAACGCCAACCTCAGAGTAAAATCACTGGCTGTTTAAGAGAGTGTCGTCCATCCAAATTGAGCTGTGACTAGCAAAGACAAATGCAGCGACCACAAATAAAGATGCCATTCCTAGAGAGAGACCACGACAACCCTGTAGAATGGACGCGGCTTAAAAGTGATGGCTGTGGATTGCAAATGACACTCGTCCAGGCCTTGGAATATTTCTCTGTATTAATTGCTTAAGACTATAACAGATTCAATTCCAATTAAAGCAATAGTGGGCTCGGAGTGAGGCTCATGATAGCACAATTCACTGGCTCGTGGAAAACCAATTCAAAATGCAATGAGTTCTGAGAATTTACAATTCTCAAACTTTAGCAATCTCAAGCCCTTAACACCAAATTTATAATTTTACCAATTATCAGAAGTATGCATAATGAATTCTCTCCAACCCCCAAACCAACGTATATCCTCTTCTTCCTTCCAAAATTGGCTCTTGAGCTTCAACAATAAGCTAAAGGCAATAACGTGAAAGCCATGATTCCTCAAACTCACGACAATGGCATTTAATATTTGTTAGACATTAGGAAATAGCAAGCTCGATATATTCCCTCCATTTTCCATACGCCGCCAAGTGAATTTAATAATCATGAAAGACTTAGGATTATTAAACATGGGCCCGCTAAGTATATAATAAAGCTCCCTTTCATAACTTAGACTTAGGCTTGTAAATATGAGCCGCCAAGATTATAATTAAGCTCCTTTAAAAATTAGGCTTAAATAAAATTAGCCTCCCCTTTAATATTAATTAAGTGAACTAAAGGAACACATTATTCACTTAATTTATAAATAATTAATTGAGCCTTTGATTCGTAAATGTTTCCAAAGGGGTCAAAACCAATCCCCAAGCTCACTAATTACATCCACACCTTGTAGCTATGCTGAAGGAAGATGAGTAATGTCACCATACAGATAACAGGCAACCAACCAGAGACCCTCAAAATTGGGGACATTACACTCCTCTATAGCCTGCCTCTCCAAATCATTGACGTCATCCTCTCTAAACAATGGAGGCTGCTCCTGTGATGTCCAATCATTGTAAGGATCTATATCATCCAAATCAATTGGACCGGTTGTTGCTTCCTGTGCCTTCCTTATGCGCAACCAAAGATTATATTGTACAAAGACAAGGTCGTTGAGGCATTTTTGAGCTAACTTGATCCTCTTCTTCGTGTGGATGACCTCAAACAAGCTCCAATTGCGCTCACAATTGGATGAACTACAAGGTTGACATGATTCTAAGGGCAATTTTTTTGAGATTTGGGGTATTTCCACCCCAACTTTGCCACCAAGCATTTGCAAATATTGAAAAGTTTGAAAGAAAAGAGAAAAGCGAAAACATATTTTATCAATTTATCCATTACTTTAGACCCCAAAACCCAAATGGTAAATGTTATACCTGGGGTTTGAGTAGTTCTTCCTCTCCTTGCCAGCTCTAAAGATAATAGCTTACCTCTTCCTCATAGTTTTGGAGTTCGGCCACAACGAGGTTTCTCTCCTTAACCTCAGGTATCATCCTTTGAATGCATGTAGTGAGGTGCCCCATGATCTCTCCATTAAGATCTGAGTAAAAATCCTTGAACTTAAAACGGGGGTTGAGGAAGTACCCTGCTGCATGAATGGGTTTGTGGAGCTGATCGTTCCACCTATCAATAATTTCCCAGATGGGATCAAATTTGAGTTTGCCCCCCTTGTAGTAATTTTTTATAGACTCCTTGGCCCTATCCATGGCCTCATAAATATACCCCATTAGGGTTTGATCCCCATCTACCAAACACAAAACTCTAACCAAGGGCTCAGACACCTACAATTGAAAAACACAAATTACAAAAAGATTAATTAATGAAGTGACAAATTAACAATGAGAGACTTGAATCAAGAATAATTAAAAATTCAAGTTTTGAAGTTACCTTCATAATCTCTGCAGCCTTTTGTGCAAAATGGTTGTCAAAGACTATTTATGTGACGCCCTCTCCTTCAACCTTCTGTGAATAAGGTGAGTCTAGCCATGCTTGACTGACAAAAATTTGTTTCAAAGAAGTCAATGCACCAAGAATGCTTTGCAACGTCAAGAAAATCCTTGCAAACCTTGTGACACCCGATCTCACCAAATCTCTCCCTTGAGTGTGATCTCTCATCAAATGTAGAACCCAAGGGTGATTGTAAATATATTTTGTGATCCTCCTTGCATCTTCCACAACTGGAGTCACCCAATTAAGTTTTCCTATGTCCTCCAAAAGAAGGTCAAAGACATGTGCTGCACAAGGTGTCCAAAAAAGAGTGGGGTGCCTTTTTTGGAGGATTTTACTTGTTGCCACATATGCATCTGCATTATCTGTGATGATTTGCACCACATTCTCTACTCCCACCTCCATGACAATGTGCTCCAACATTCCAGCCAATGTTTCTGCGTTTTTCACCTTATCGGAGGCATCAACCGATTTCAAGAACACCACATTGTCCTTGCAAGCAACCAAAAAATTAATAATGGTGCGGTTTTTGCCATCTGTCCACCCATCGAAAAGAATGGTACAGCCATATTCTCTCCATTATTTTTTTTGGTCCTCCACCACTTATTTTGCCCTATCAACTGCATTTGTGAGCAACCTACAAGAACAAAGTGAAATTAGGTCTTAGTACACAATTTTTATTTATTAAACAAGAAAAACAATTAAAAATGAAATCAAGTGGACTATTTACTAACCTCCCACCCGAATACTTGCAAGGGGCCTTGTACCCTTTTCTTGAAACTGTCATTGCAGTGACCAAATTTAGCCAATAAGGACTCTTTGCCACATTCAATTGGATGTTGTTGAAGTACCAAAAATCAGCACATGCAATGTCTGTTTTCTCATGTGCCTCCCTATTCCATCTAGTGGCCTCTAATGATGGTTGTGCTCCAGGTGTGTTCCTGGGCACAAAATAACTATATATATGTTGTGTCCCTGATGGTGATGCATCAGGCACTCTACTAGAGGAAGCAGAACTGGTGGCCAAGGGGGTGTTGAGTGTTAAGTTTTAGGATAGCTGCAAATGTAATAGCACTCTATGTTGTCTGTGTTTTCCAAATGCAACAATCTCTCTTTCATTTATATTGAGAATGAGGATAGGAGAGACATATCCCTTCATGGGACATGTCTATTCATTATTACGAGATTAATATAATGACAATTGATTATGTAACTACATAAATATACACACACACACATGTAATATCTCTGAATCATTATTATATTAATTTCTCCTAATACTATTTTAGATATATATCTATATATATTTTCAATAGTCTCATAGGATTTATCCGACAAAAGCTACAAAACATCAACACTCCCTCTTAGCTAGGGAGGATAAAATCCATCCAAGAAAGCAACACAAAGTTAATTGTGGAATTTTTATTTTGATATCACATTATTGTGATATCAGAGATATGGTCTGACCAGGAATATCAAGTCTCATGATATTCACCATAGCTCATAGATTCATAAAAATATCATTTCATGATA